>APFE030112975.1:25647-127858 GCA_000404065.3 Pinus taeda
GCGAACATCAATGCTTGACTCATGCAAAAACAACACATGTATACTTAAAAAACGCCTTTAGTTAGATTCCAAAATTAGTAAAACTTTAGCAATTTCTACAATCATTACCTTTTAGAAATGCTTCAATAATTTATTTAGAGAATACTAAACAATTTATTTAGAGAATACTAAACAATTTTATGGTTGCCATGATTAGCATCATTGTGATAAAATCCGATTTTTTTTTTTTTTTTTTATATCAATAATTAACGTTAATACAAATTTTATGCCATAATTAGCATTATTGTGATAAAATCCGAATTTGGTATTATATCAGTAACTAACGTTAATACAAATTTTATGCCATAAATATAGCATAATATATATAGTAATTATAGTAATTATAACCTAAATTATAATTACTATAATTACTCACAATTACTTCTAAGGTCTGGTAAGATGGTAAAATAATCTTTTTTCAAACAATTTCATAATTGTTTCGAATTGTCTTAAACCTTCCTCATATTGCAGATTCATCAAATCAATTAATAATTCCAGGCATACACACAATCTGTCTGTAATTCAATTACTCCATTACAGAGACAATCAACGTTTTTTAAATTTAACGATAATTAGGAAGTGTATATCTTATGAATCATATACAGCAAATATGGCTGCCTACAAAAGAAGATATCAAAGCTGTCAATGTTTTGAGATCAAAAAGACATGAAACTCACAATTCTCATGGAGATCATTTCTTGATGGCAGCGGTACGAGCACCGATAATAGAAACAAAAGGTTCACAATTGCCTGCAAATTTGATTAGTTTAATTGGAGATTTCCAAAGAAGATACCAAAGAGATAAAAAAGACACGAAACTGACATTTTTCATGCAGATCATTTCCTGAGGGCAGCAGTACCAGCACGGATAATTGAAACAAAATGTGCAGAATTGCCGGCAGTCTCATTGAAATTGAAACTAAATGTTCACAATGGCCGGCAATCTCATTTAAATTGAAACTAAATGTTTACCATTGCGGGCCCTATAATTTAAAGGATTATTTTAATGGGTGAGTATTTGTTATGGAGAGATCAGAGATTCAATTTTTTTAATATTTTCAATTCTCTTCAGATTTTTGAGTTAAGTTTTATAATTGAAAATATAAAAAATGAAGAATAGCTCCTACCCATCTCGTAGAAAAAGTCCATAACCATGGAAGAAGAAATAATGTATACACATTGAGAACTAAAACATTTTACCAGTATCTCAAATGTGAATTTGAGTCTTTCGCTTTGTTCCATTAGAAAAAAATATTTTGAAAAGAGAAAACTTTTAAAATTAGGCGATATGGGTTTTGTGCAGAATATCGCAAATCGACTTCCGGTTTTAACATGAAACAGAGCACCATTACCACAGCTTGAAATGAGACAGACGCAAACTTAAAAATGAGACAGACACCAGAGATCATTAAAACCGAAATAAAACTGCAATTCTTACATAACCTCGCTCTGATACCAATTGTTAGATTTACTTTGAGGGTTTTCCTAATTACTTTAAACCCTAACCAAGATCTACTCCTTTGTAAGAAATTGAAAATAATGCACAGCGGAACTTACTTTCCATCTTCTAAAGCTCCTGGTCTTGACTTGAGTTGTTGGCTCTTGAATCCTTCCAAGAGCTTGCAATCCTTTTCTCTGGCTATCTTTGATAGAGTATCAAGTCTTCAATGGAGCAGACTGTTTTCTGAGTGATTGCAAGCCTTGGAGACTCAGCCCTTTTATAGCAGTCCCAATCCTATGGCATCCGAAATTTTGGCTGTCAAGAAACCTGTGACAACTGAAATTTAGCTGTCAAGAAACTGAGCCGCCGAATTTAGCTGTCAGAAATCTGGACAGCCGAAATTTAGCTGTCGAAGATTTATTACTGCTATTATTTTCAATCAATTATAAGTCCTTAACAATTATAATTGATTAACATTATTCTATATGTATTTGTATCCAAATCCTTATTTAAATACGTTTAATGCCATGGACTTAATTAATCACATTTTTTGGCATATTTAATCATTACATAAATGTAATCTTGCTGACAGTATTTGATATCATAATCATAATGCACGCATGTCCAACCTAATTATTGTAATTAGACGTCTCTAAATCCAACATGAATCATAAGGAAAACAAATTTCCTAGTCTGTGAAATGATCTTACTACATTGATTTGCAGTGATCAAAGAGACGACGGTAAGCGTGGATACCTCTGGTATCATGTACAACTTATTTCCCAAAGTAATGATCACATAGCAAGGTATAGACTCATATACAACATGTCACTTCCACAAGTATGCTTGTCCTAATAATACATCATAAACTTCAAGAGGAGAAACATCACACGATACCTCATCCATGAAGGGCTTGATGTTGTAGAAAAGGAGGCACTATTGGTTGACGCAGATCTCTCGTCCTTGGTGAAGCCACCCGATGGTGTGCGTTATGGATTTGTTGTAGTCAGTAGGCCTATCCACTTCAAAACCTCTGCTAAAATTATGTTCTTTTGGCTCTCGCTATCAACAATGAATTGCAGCGAAGAAACCTTCACCCACATCTATGAGTGGAATAGTTTTTCCCCCTCCTCTGGATCTTCAGGCTCATTCTTCTAGATCTTGGTGGTGGCCACGGTGGCACTAGGCTCCACGTCAATGATCTTCTTCCCTTTTTCATTCCCATTATCGGGTTTTGACTCAAAGCCGGAACATGCGTCTAATTCAAAAGGCTTCAGCTTGGCCACTAGTGACTTTTTGGCTTAACACTCACTTGTGTTGTGAGTGCAACGCTAATGGAACTCACACCACTTTCCTGTGTCCTTTGTCTTCATGGTGTTGTTATTTTCTTATGGCTTTGGCAAGTTGTGATGGGTTTCCCCACTTTGGCTTTTTCGTTTGCTCTATAGTTTGGGGGGCCACCTTTCCCTTTCTTCAGATTCACAGATCCAAAGTCTCACTTATTCTGTTTAAACTTCTTATCAATATTGACAGCGTATCAGTATGTCGTACCAAGTGAGGAACTCTATCTCATCCTAGATGTACCTATGTAGACATCCATGATACTTGATTACCAAATGTCGCTCATAATCCTTGATGCCCAACTTCGTGCAAAGGGTATGAAAAACATTGGTAAACTTTGGCACGTCTTGGTCCCTTCCCTATCGCATCATGGTCCACTTTATGTATTTATCCTCATAGATCCCTACAGGGTAGTACAACTCCTTGATGGCATCCCAGAATGAATTCCAAGTGGGTGCAACTAAAAATAGCGAGGGTGTACTTTCATCCTTCTTCTCATAGTAGTTTTTCCACCAGTCCTTAATGTGGGGGGGCAACTTTGAGAAGAGAAAAGGTATTTTTTTCCCGGCTGCAAAAATCAGGAAAAAAAAATATCCTTATAGTAGATTTAACCATTTATATATGGCATCCACATCTATATGACCTTCAAAAATGGTGATGTCAAAGTTAACTTGTACCTTGAAGGGTGTGGCACTTCCAGAGTGGTTGTTGGAAGGAGATTCGTCACCTTTGGGTAGCTGCTAAAGGATCTAGGCAAAGTTTTCCATCATCGCATTCCTCTAGCGCTCGAGGGCTTCTTTGAGCAAGATTTTGAAAGGATCTCCTACCCCCTTGTCTTTCTTCTCTTCCGCAATGGAGGCCGTCAGGTTTTGCGAGGCTAGTCTTTCAAAGGTTCGACCAATTTGATCCCTAACTCCTTATATCCCAACCTCGTTGGGGACATGCAAAGAAAAATAGAGAAAGAGTAGACTGCTCTAATAACATTGGTCCGAAATTAAATAGGAACATAGTAAATTACATATATAACCATAGATATAAATATGTAGTAGAAATAACATTTCATTTCATTAATATAATATTGAAACAAGCTTATAAACAGAATGGAAATAGACTACGTCAAGCGATGGTAGCTTATCTATGATAAGAGATGTGGCAGCTACATGCCTCTAAAATGTGTTACAATGAGGCTCAAGGGCCTATTTATTATTGAACAATAAGGGAAAACCATAAAAAACCAAAACCCTAACCCCAAGAGATGGAATTCCAAGAGTTTGTGGGCCCCGTTGGGGTTAGTTGGGCAGCTAACTTCCCAGGGTCGTAACTTGGCCATATTATCTCTGTTTTGCATGCACGATACCTTGTTGGAAATATATCTCTGAGTAATACTGGATTTGCAGCAAGCCCATATTTATGGACATGGATTTGTTGCGGACCTCAAAAAACTTTGTTTAGGGGGTCAAAACTGCTCCAGAAGTTCAAGACCCTAAAACTCCTAAAATTAATAAATGCTACAATAAACAAGGAAACAGATGAAACTGACTAGAGGACTAGGTGGAATAGGCGGGTGGCCACCAATATCCACCTGGATCATAACATGAAACTAACATGAAAGATAAATACACAATCAAGATAATAAGAATTGAAGCGGGCTTGAACTGCTTCACAACAACATTTGGTATCCTTTCTATCTCTCTTTCAGTTTTTTCCCCTCGTCCTTCTTTTATATCCTTACACTTTCTTGGACTACCACTTCTCCCTCAGATGCTTTGCCCTTTTCCTCTTTCGGCTACCTCTACATCTCATTTGTCAATATTCATTTTCGCTCGGTTATGGCTGCCTGAGTCCCAACTTCTCTCGCCATGTTTCCGCAATCACTAGTCTTCAGCAGATCCCTTCCTCTTCTCCAGCTATCTCCTCCACAACTTCCCAACGGTTATCTTTGGAAAAATTTGGTCATCCTTCCAACATGTCACCATGTTTCCCAAAACGAAGGATCCAAAATTTGTCTATAGGAGAAACTAATCCTAGTTTTTGCATGAGATACTCAAATGGTTCTCAAGGAAGGAGCTTTATAAATATATCTGAAGAAAACTCATTAGTGGCCACAAATTCAAGTCGAACAACATTAATGGAAAAATGATCTCTCAAGAAATGAAATTAATTGTAATATGTTTGGTCTTCGAGTGCATAACAAGGTTCTTAGAGATGCTAATAGCACAAGTGTTATCACACATAATGGGAATTGGATCATTCAACTCTGCCCTGATGTCTTTTAATGTCTTCTTCATCCAAAATATTTCAGTACAACAAGTGGCTACATCTATGTACTCTACTTCAACTATAGATAAAGAAATTGAACTTTTCTTCTTGCTTGCCTAAGGCACAAGCCAATTTACCAAGAAAAACATTGATCCACTGGTACTTTTCCTGTCATCAATGTTGCCAACCCAATCGACATCTTTATAAGATTTTAAATTAAAATATTTACCTTTTTCATACTAGAGGCCAAAGTATATTGTGGCTTGCAATTATTTGAAAATTATTATTACTACATTGATGTGGATTTCTTTAGGATTTGCTTGAAATCTAGCCACCAATCCTACTACTTGCATTATGTCTAGTCTTGAGAAAATTAGTTATAGTAAGCTTCCTATCATAGACCTATTGGTGGTCTGATTCACTAGGGGATATTCAACTTCTTTACTTAGCTTATACCCAACCACCATGGGTGTGCAGACATGTTTTCACTCTTCCTTCCCAAATTTCTTCAGTGTTTCTTTAAATATTTAGATTTGGAAATGAAGATACCTTTCTCATATTGTTTAATTTTCAGCCAAAAAAGAGTGACATCTCTCTCAGTATGTACATCTCAATTTTTTTTTTCATTGCCTTAGCAAACTGATGTCCTATCTATTCCAAATCACTACCAAAAATAATGTCATCTACATACACAAAAATAATTATAAAATTATCGTCTCCATATTTAATACATAAATTGTTATTGGTTGTCCCTCTCTTAAATCCTTGTTGTTGTAGATACTTATCTAGCCTTGCATACCAAGCTCTTGGAGCTTGTTTTATCCCATACAAAAATTTCCTTAATCTACAAATATAATCTTCATTCTCTGAGAGAAAAATCCTTTTGGTTGCTCAATGTACAGTTCCTCTTCCAACTCACTATTGAGGAATATTGTCTTGACATCCATCTGATAGAATTTAAAATTCTTATGACTAGAAAATGATAGGAACATTCTAATGACTTCTAGTCTTGCTACAAGGGAAAAGGTTTATTCAAATTCTATACCTTATTTTTGTGCATAACCTTTGTAAACCAACCTTTCTTTGTTCCTTACAACATGCCCCTCTTCATTTATTTTATTCTTGAACACCCACTTTGTACCTATAACACTCTTGTCCTTTGGTTTAGGGACAGTTTCCAAGTGTCATTTTTCTCAATCAAAACCAACTCCTCATCCATTTCCTTCACCCAAAACTCATATTCACTTGCTTGACTGAAGTTATTTGGCTCAATTTGAGATAACGAAGAAAGATTTGCATGGTTGTGGCTACCAACGAATTTTCATCTTGTTTGGACACCACGCCTTCGATCACCATGTATCTGGCTCTATGGATGTTTTTTCTCATACCTAGATGGGGTCTTATGCTTTTGAGTTGTTTATTCTTCTTCTTTTTCATCATCATCATCTTCTTCTTCTGCATGTTTGTAGATATGGTATTCCTCTTCATCTGATTTCTCATCTTTTTTAGGCTTTGTTGAATGGGGAAAAGATTCATCAACTCTGACATCAATGCAATCTTCAAACCTATTTGTCCTCTTGTTGTAGCATACATATCCTTTTATCTTTATTAAATATCTAAGGAAAATTCCTTCATCTGCTTGAGATTCAAACTTTCCAAGGTCTTTATCATTTCTCTTGATGTAAAACTTGTTTTTGAACACCTTGACATGTTTTACAGATGTTAGCCTTCATTTGCACAACTCATAAGGAGTTTTATCATGATTGGGTTCGAGTTGTGTTCTATTGGAAAAACAGACATATTTCTAAGTTTCTTATCCACATAAGGTGTTTGCAACTTTCCCTTCATCCATCATTGCTTTGAACATCTCTTGAATATACCTATTCTTTCTTTCTACTACCCCATTCTGTTGAGGGGTTCTTGCAATTGAGTATTGCCTCATTAAGCCATTATTTTCACATAATTCTTCAAACCCTTTTGAGATGAATTCTCCTCCCCTATTATCTGTCAAGCATTTGATCTTAAGATCCTCCTCATTTTAAACATGAGCCTTGAACACTTTAAACTTACTCAGAGCTTTTGGTTTTTACTTTAACAGCATTATCCACGCAGCCCTGGTAAAATAATCAATGAACATTATGAAATATCTTTCTCCTCTGCGTGTTTGTGCTCTTGTAGGACCAGAAATGTCAATATGAACCAACTCCAAAGGTTTCAAAGATGAATATTCCTTTTTTTTAAATCAAACTCTTGCTTGTTTGCCACACTGGCAAGCCTTATAGATTGGTCTCTCTAGTTTCGATAGCTTGGGCAAACCTCTGACCGCATCTTTCTTGTTAACCTTTACTAAGTTATCAAAGCTTAAGTGACCCATGTTTTTATACCACAACATTGTCTCGTCTATCTTTCTTAAATAGCAATTTACTCTAGATTCATCAAAGACATATACATTGTTGGGAGTCATGGTTTCTTTTCCTACCATCTTACCATTCTATTTTTTTCGTATCTTGCAGTATTTAGAGTGAAAAGTCACATCATATCCATTAGAAAACATCTGGATTACACTCAAAAGGTTGTTTTTAATACCATCCACGTAGAAAACATTTTTGGCTTTGGTCTTCTCATCTAGACTGACTACACCCTTTCCTTTTATTTGTGTTGGAGCATTATTTCCAAATGTGACACTTCCCTTTCTATTTTCTTTTAGAAATAAAAAATTACTCTTATCTCTAGTCACGTTATTTGAAAAACCACTATCCATGCACCATTTTCCTTCTTGGCCATGTGCAGACAAAGAAAGCCCACATTCTTCATTTTCTCAGTCTTTTTCTTCCATTTCTTCAAATTATTTTGATGGGCTGGTTGTTATGAGATTTGTTGTTTAGGAGAATAGTTAGGCTTACTTCTACACTAATTGGCCTTGTACCCAAATTTATTACACTTGAAGCACTCAATCAATTTCAACTTTGGAAATACCTAGATCTAAAATGTTCATCTCTTTCAACTTTACCAATTCTACAATTAATGGCTTTATGTCCAAAGTTATTATACACATAATAGTTTCCATTAAAAAATTTTGGGTGCCTGAAATTTGAGAAATGTTGACCATAAGTAGATTAGTTGGACTTTGGTTTTCTTGTTTCAATCGGCTTACAAGTTTGTGCGGAAAAGAATTTGAGCAGTGACTAGTTTTTCTCCTCGTTGATTGCTTCTCTAATGTCATTTTTTTCAAACTTCACTGACTCTCCCTTGCATTTTTTTCACATATCTTTTAATTACTTTGTTTCCCATGGACCTAGTGTTGGCCTTTCCTCTTAAAGGTTGCAGGGGATCTATGCATCCCAAATCTATCTTATTTTCAAGAGATCATTGAATATTGTGAATATTGTCAAACTTCTTTTCTCCTTTAGCAAATTAAAGGTCCATATACATATTAGCTTTGGACTTTTCAATATCTATCCTCGGAGATACAATCTTCGCCTCTAAGTTGTGACAAATATTTTCCCACTCAGTCATTTGTTCCATAAGAACCTCCTCTTTTAGCTTTGCTTCTTCCAACTAAATTTTAGAGACAAAATTCCCTCCTTATATACTTATGGGACCATCTTCTCTTGTTTCTTAGTCAGTTCATGTTTTACGAGATTGTTCTCACTCTCTAGCTTATTACAATTATTTTATTTTTCCTCTAACTACTAAGCTAAAATGTCCTTGCATTTAGCAGCTTCTCCTAGTTTCTCTTTCTGATAAATAAACTCTTCATTATCAAAATGGTACACATCTTCTTCAACTTGCAATAAAGGTCCTTTCAATTGTTTGTTCATCTTTCTGACTTTCTTTAGTTCATCAAGAGCGTTGATGAGCTCCCCTTCAAGATCCACTACACCTTCCTCTTCTTTCTCAAGGTTTGAGTTATATTTTGATTTGATTCTAAGTCTATTGCCATAAGCAGGCATTGATCATGCTCTTCCTCAGAGGATTCTTCACCGCTTGCTTCTAATGAGTGGTTGTCCTCTTTGATATACAATCCCTTTTTCTTTTTATATTTCCTTTTCTAATCATTTTTAGCTTCTCTCCAATTTTTTTTTACTTTTCTTTCTCTAATTTATCCAATTCAATATAAGGGAACTTAGAGATAAAATTCCCAACTCTACCACCGTAAAAACATTTCAAGGCTAGTTTTCCCTTGTATTTATATGAGCCTCTCTTTAATTTTCTAACAAATTGGGCCATCTCTTGATCTGAATCACGATTGGAGTAGTCTTGATGTTCACTATTTTCCTTAATCTTCTTCGAGGCTTTGAATGTGACTTCCTTTGGCTCTGCCTTCTCTTTCCTGATTCTCATCTCATAGGTTATGAGTGTTCCATGCAGCTTCTCCATTGTGAGATATTTCAAGTCATACAAATCTTCTATTGCAAAGACTTTAGTATTGAGCCTCATTAGTAGAGACCTCAATACCTTATGAACAATTACTTCATTTTTGAGTTCTTCACCAAGTCCTCTTGCAACCTCATCAACCCTCAGAAAGAATTATGTTATGTTTTCATCTTCGTTCATCCGCAAGCTTTCAAATTTCATCCCAAAGGCTTGAATCTTGGCTTGTTTGACTTTCACATCCCCTTCATAACTATTCTTGAGTTTTCGCTACACTTCCTTAGCTGATTGATAGTGCATTACTTTCACTTGTTCAGATTGATGGAGGTCGAGGAGAATAACATTCTTAGCCTTTCTATTATTCACATAGGATTTTCTTTCATCTAGATTTATTGGAGGAGTTGATGGAATTGTATACTCAACTAATACAGAGCCCCAAACATCCACACTAAGGGACATGAGATAGGATTCCATTCTAACCTTCCAAAATACATATTTTGTTCCATCAAAGACTGGTATTTTTCTTGAATAACCATCTTGAATTTCTTGTCTTACCATGATTCCCTACTTATTTGTCTTCTAGTGGTTAAGTTGTTCCTAAAGGAACCTCACTCTGATACCAATTGTTGGGAATCGGGAATTACTAAGAGGGGGGGATGAATCAATAATTTACAATTTTTACTTTTAATTACTGCAATCATACAATCAAATGAAATAACCAGGAGAAAAGAGGTCAACAACATCCGTATTACACATGTACACAAAATATTTAACGTGGAAACCATTTTGGGAGAAAAACCACAAATGCTCGTTTGTGTTATGATGTAAATTAGTAGCACCCACTCTAATTACATCATTGTTTGTGAGCACCCACTCACAAGAGGACCCAACCCCCTAATGTTAGCGAGCACCAATTTGCTTAGAGATACCAACCTCTAATTAGTGCAAGAACCAGCTTGTTGTAGCTAAATTTTATATAATTCTAGAATGCTATCCTCTACAGTCTCCTCTACCAAAACAAGTTATATCAGCTTCTCCCTAATTTAACTCTATAGCATTCAGCTCTCTCTAAAATTATTGTAGTATCCACAACAACAACATGAGTAATATTAGCTCACTCAGCTCTCAGTCTACTATTCTCCTTAGATGTACACTCATTAAAAGCACCCTACATCACCTATTTTATTTTTTAGCCTTTTCACCACTCACTCTCAACAACACATCTTCTCATTCACACAACATAAAATAAAGAGGCAAAGTTGTATGTGTCTACACATAGCTAGAGAGATGCATGCATTGAATTTTCCATATCCCATGATGGAGCATATAATGAATTCATTGTGCTCATGCATGGTCTCCAATAATTGTATCCGCATCTCTCATATTGCAACCATTAATTCTTCATGGCCTGAGATCAAGATCACATAACTCAAGGAGACTCGTTGGTATGGCTCACGCTGTTAAGGAATGAATTCCATCATCACATGCCCAACTCAAAGAATTTCTCTCAATTAATTCTATATGTCACACAATCTTTTAGTATGGCACCTCATGCTGAGAACATAGCTCGATGAGGGGAGGGACTCATAACTAAGGCCACCAGTTCCACCTACCCCATTGAAGATTTGTACTAGTATGCACTGCATCTCTACTTCATTATGCTCCTCATCTACCATTTAAACAATGTTGTGCCCTTAATCTCTTGGTGCATGTGATTTGGTGTTGAGACCATAGATAAATAGCCGGAGGCGCTTAACTTAACAAATTGTAACAACTCTTGTGCCCAATATATTTTGTACATTGGCGTCATATGCCCATGGGGCTAGAACCGAGGTCTTATCACGCACTTCCCATTAGTAGATGGTGTTGGAACAATTCCCATTCCCTGGCTCTAGTCTCGTGGGACCATATAATGCTACACCTTTAGTTGTTAACCTTGGGCGCAAAATTCCTTTTCACCATTGGTTTCGTGGAAAGGGTTCTATATCCTAGCTATGTCTATGATGTGATTGTCCATTACTTTATCTCTCCCGATCTTTGTCAGTATTTAACCCAAAGGACAAAGTTCCATAACATGGGAAACTTATGCACAAAGACATCCCCCTAGTGCAGACTTCGAGGATAAGCCACATTATTTGCTTACATCATTATTGCCACATGGTCGTCTCTAAGTGGTGCCATGTGTCATCCATATATGGCCCACTTGATCACCTAAAAGCTCCAAATCAATATGCCATGTGTCACTCGTCTAGAGTGCCACATCATGAGTCTTGCCATGTCGTGCCATGTGCCACCCTTTTATTGGACCGCAAATGCTTCATTTGTCTACCACCTATGCGCCACCTCATATGCCATGTTGTTCTATGTGTTGATTCATGCCCTGCTGGCATCCATGTGCTTTCATATCAGTGGGCCATGCTATGAATGTACTGCCACATCACAAGCCTGCTTATCATTGTTAGCCAACGGGAGAATGCCACACATATTTTGTGTCGAGTCATCAAGTATGGACCAAGGGCCCGATGACTTGTGTTTTGTGACCAATTCCTTTGTTAATTGAAAAAGCTCGAGGTGCAAACTTTTATGTTAAGTGTCGTGTTGTCCAAGTTACCATCCCCATGGGTTCGTCTCACGACCTCCTTTACAACATAACACTTCATCCAACATCCGGGGTGGGGGATGTGAAATATTCACGTCTTCTGATGGGGAATTCTTCATCCCCCAACTTCGTCAATCACGGGCCTGCCATTTGTGTCCTCCATCCAAGACCTTGTTGGACACGATGGCATCTTCCCATGAACAAAAATATAATTGTCCATTGATGGGAAGCTCTTTGTCTCCCGGTCTCTGTTTCACAATCCATCAATCGCAAGACCCTCTGCAAACCTTTTTACTTGTCTCTTAGATGTGTCCCCGAGGCCCGATGATGTGGCCTCTAGTGGAACCATGAGGCCCCTAGAACTCTGCTAGACTTCATCCTTGCATAACTTTTGATACTCGAGGATTTTTCAGGTTGCCTTATAATTTTGGAAAGATCTTTCCAAGGCCTATCCATCTGAGCACTTTACAAGAACATGTAAGTGTATCTCCTAAGGCAGAAATGCCTTTAACCAATAAGACTCCCCTAACCTTGGCATCAATGACTACCCTTTTAACATCAATAACATTATTATTGACCAACAAATATGGGTTGATTCAAATTATTGATTTATGTCACTTGTATTCATATCCATTCGGTTGTCTAATGGTAATTTTCTATAATTTCCTTTCTTTCCGCATTGCTTTGAAAAGCCGGTGGTAATTTCTTTCCATGTTATTTTGGAAGGCATGTGGCAATATGCATGTCATAAAATGAGAAGCCACATATGCTCATCATAGAATGAGGAAGCAATGCTTAAGCATCACACAATCTTTTTACATTTATTATTAGACCTCGGTATCACTTTTGTTTGGATTCCAAGTCTTTCTTTGAATTTTAAGTGTATTTGGTAAAAACAACTTTTTCAGAGTCGCCATCCTTGCATATAGTCAATGACGGTCTTTCATGTCGCTTTATATACCAGAAAAAATACAAAACTTAGTATTCTTTCCTTTTTTACAATCCGATTCAAGTCAATCCCCTTAAACAAGTTGTTGAGACCATTCATAAATTAAATTATAAAAAAAACGCAATTGTAGTAAAAGTCGTGCATATTCATGAGTAGATCACACCTTAATTGACCAATTGAATAAATAAGTGAATAACCTTACCCACGCGCGCCGCATGGCTACCGCAAAATGTTAGGTAGCCACACAAAAAAAGAGAATTAGTCAAAATATCGGGCTTATGGAGAAGGTCTGAGCATCTGAAAAGTGTTTAAATTTATCCCTTGACGAGAACATGGAAACACGATAGTGATCGTGATACCTATTACCTGACTTAAAAGAAGGACCCGTGTAATTAGCATCAAGGATTTTGTATTTTTATAGTTTTATCAAAGGAAAAGCTTTTTTAATTTAATTTGTTTTTAACATCATGATGAACGACGCACAATGTAATAAATACTAAATACATTATTTAAATTTAAATATGGATAATTTTAATTGTTCTTTCTGTAATGATCATTATATTTAGTCAAAGATGGGACAGTTAATTACAAGTCAAGATTTTATCCTATACGATTATGAAAGCCTTAGGTTTATTTAATGCGTTTTAATAGTTTTAGTGCGTGTGGTTAACATCAAAATTTTATAAGTTGATTTTAGTGCGTGCAATCGTGAGTATCGTGCAAGGTTTAAATGCTTTTATGAGTGTGGGTGGTCAAATATGTTATTAAAATTTGAAATTAGGAGTAGATAAATTCAAGAGAAGAAAACAAGATAATACTGTATATTTCATATGAAGAATATGTATGTTTTTAATATTGTTAATCTTTGTCTTGTCACTTGTAAAAATTGATCTTGGGTGGGGAGGATTCTATTTTTTCCTCTTAATATCTCAAGATAATTTTAATTGACAACTATATAATAAACATGTATAGTAATTGTTTACATTTTTTAGTTACCTTGGGATTCAAACTTGTGTGAAATGGAGGGTTGCATTGATATCATTAAAGGTTGTGAAGCGCAAAATATAGAAAGGAGTTTTGTTGGGACAAGATTTGAAGTTAAAATGAAATTTTCTTAGTGTGTACAATGTCTGGTACATGTTATTCTTAGTTGGTTTTTTCTAGTTTTACCAACCACTCTCTAAAACATATTAAGTAGAGCCCTACTACTATCTTCCATGGATGGAAAGAACATCAATGTATAGACATGTTGAATCCTTTTGTTCTTCGTTAACTTTATTGCATAGCTACCATGAAATCATAATTGATCAAAACTATTTCAATTAATCTATGATGGTTCATGCCTACTCCTATTAAAATCATTTGTTAAAAGGAATGAAATTGCCACAAAATTTAGTCAATAACATATGAAATAGGAACAATAAATTGGTAATTGGGAAAGCATAAAGAATATGTTTGTGGGTCATGTTACATATAAGAGATTTATCAATAATCCCTCTTAAGAGAACATTATATATTAATATAAAAATTAGCAAAACCCTAAAATGTAGATCACATGTAATAGCTTTCCCTTGCAATATAGGTCAAATTATGAGTTATAGAGTTATCACAGGGATATTCTTATTACTTAAATTCTTATTGGTTAATGTATGAATTTAGTTGGTTAAAACTAAGGTTTTAAAGTTATTTCTCACCAGATTATGTTTATAGATGGATGGAAATGCCACCAACTCCATGGGTTAAGATTAATTAAACATTGTTGATCGATCGATTTATAGAATTCGAAATTAAAATTGAATAAAAATAGGAATTAGCATGTACAGTAAAATAGGAAATATCTATATGTATTTTGAATAGAAATAAAAATTGACATGTACACTAAATCAATGTGTTAAAAATTGAAAAAAAATACACGTAAACTAATGCATTATAATATAAAAATAAAATTACAAATTAACATTGAATATAAATTGTCTCGATGGCAGCTCAATTGGTTAATCCGAGAAATGTGAAATCGTTGAAACTTGAAAGATCCGGGTTCAAATCCCCCCTGTTGTGACCAAGGCTACAGGGAAGAGGACATATCATAGCCCCCCATAGGTTTACTGGTAGTTACGTGTTAGGCAGGCTATTGGGTTCATTTGGGTTACAAAAAAAAAACATTGAATATAAATTTACATTGAAATCGAAATTTGTGTGTATTGCGAAATCAAAACATTAGAAATTAACATGCACATTGAAATCAACCAATTAATTTCAATGTACATTTTTCATCAATCAACATTGTTACTTTATTTCTTTCCAACTTATGCCTCATGTAACTTTTGAAGTATACTTCCTACATATATTAATGTATACATAACATAATTTGAAATTGATATGTATACTAAAATTAATACGTTAGAAATTGCATGTACACTAAAATCAATGTATTAGAAACTAAAATAGAGATATAAATTGGCATTGGATATAAATTGACATTTACATTTAAACCAATGCATTAAAAATTGACATGTATATTGAAACTAATGGGTTAAAAATTGACATGTAGACTGAAATCAATGCTTCTAGAAATTGACATCTACGCTGAAATAATGCATTGATTCTAATGTACTTTTTTCAACATTCATCATTATTACTTTATTAATATTTATCTTAGTTCTAATGTAACACTTGAAGTATACTTCTAAATAATACTTTCTATGTTCTTAGCCAACTGAGGAAACTAGGTAAATTTAAAATGATCATATTCATCTTAGAGATACACATGCATAATTTTGATCATTGATCCTTCTTTATATATATATATATAAAACTAAAGAAGATAAATTGACATTGATCCTCTTCTTTCTTATATTATATATATATATATATTATATATATATATATATATATATATATATATATATATATATTTATATATATTTATTATTATTCAATAGAAGGAAGTGTGTAAATATCAAATGATTGGATTAATATTAGACATATACATATATGTAATGTTGATCATCTACAAATTTTGTGTAACCACCCATGATTAAAACTAGCCTAAATCCATTTTAACCTCATGTTTATCTACTACTAAGAAGAATCATATATTTCAAGGTACAAACATTTCTTCAATATTTATACTTTAAAAGAGGTTTGCACCTCAACAGACTTGAGCCCTTTTGGAACTTGATAGATTTGGGATTAAGATGGATCTAGGTTCGTTTATTTAAAATTATATAAATATTTATATATACATTAAAATTATAACTCAAAAATATTTGTCACAATATCAATCTTTTTTAATTCAAAATTATAATGATATATAAATGTTTTTGTTAAACCCTTTTAAATGCAGAAAGCAAGTAATGTAATTTTTTACCTTTTCTTAAAGTTCAATAAATTAAATTAAATTTGATAAATGCTAACTACCACTTAATACCCTAATTTAAGTTTAATAATAGTAAATTAATAAATCAAATATAAATTATTTCAATTTTGATAATAAAAAAAATTCTAAAAACTATAATCCCATTTTATAAATATAAATTTTAGGTATAAACTTTTTTCTTTTTCTTAATATCTAGAGGAATTGACGATTTCCCAGGGTCGTACTCACATGACATAGGGTCAATTTCAACTGCTACCACTATATCTCTAGATAAACCCATGGTACCCTTCCATACACGATCCACAAATTTTCATAATAAATTTAAACCTCAAACCACACACTTCACAAAAACGTCATAGCATGACAATCGCAAATCGACCTATCCCTAAAAACATTAAACATAAAATTTGATCGCAAATGAAACCTTTACAAACATTAAACATACAATTTTATTTAATATATATATATATTTTTATAAAATTTCAAACCATTTATTAGATTAAAATAAATTATTAATTGGAAAAAAACTCAAAATGGTTAAGTTATCATCATTTTAACTCACTCAAACTCCTACAACCACAACATCTTCATGCATGTTATTAAACATATAACTAGCCATTTTAATATATGTTAAATAGACCATTCAAATAGTAACGGTCAGGAAATAAATACTTTGTTATATATTTATTTAATAATAATGATTAAAGGAAAATACATACTATTTAACTTTCTCTTGTAATGGGATAGTTTTAATTTCGATTCCATATTATTGAATATGATTTATTAGAATTCGTGTGATGTAGTTTATTTAAGTTTTTTTCTTTAATATTAATTATAAAACTTAATTTTTAAGGGATTAAGAGAGTTTAACGATGATATCTCAATTTTAGGAAAGATTTCATATTTAGTTTATGACAATTCAGGTTAATTTTCGAAACGGAGGGTTATTTAAATTTA
Organism: Pinus taeda; assembly: GCA_000404065.3. Lineage (NCBI taxonomy): Eukaryota > Viridiplantae > Streptophyta > Pinopsida > Pinales > Pinaceae > Pinus > Pinus taeda. The sequence goes on from APFE030112975.1 coordinate 42,986, forward strand.
TGGAAAATAGGTTATTAAATAATAATAATAATAATTAATTTTTTGAAGTTATATTTTTATTATATTTAATTTATAGTTAAGTTTGAATTTTACAGTTTTATATTTTTTATATTTAATTTATAATTTAATTTTGGAAGTTATATTTTTTTATATTTTAATTTAATGATTATTGAGGTTAATTTTTGAAATTGAGGGTTTTATAATTTATAAAATTTATGTTATTAATTAATTTTTGAAATTATAATTGTTTTTATAAAAAATGGATGAAGTTAATATTGAAATGTTGCAAATTAATATTAGCAAGAAATTGTGATTTAGAAAAGGGTGAGACACCAATCTCATTACACTGGTTTAATATTAGTCAATCTTAATATTAGTCAAACAATATGTACAATTTTAATCCTTTTTAGTTTTTAACTTGTGACTTTCAAGGAGGAAATATATATTATTACCCATTAGGTCCACTCAAGTTTGCACTTAAAAACATAATCTAATAAAATATTGAATTGATGTGTATAAGACCTTGTTTGTGGAATAAAGAAAAAATATATAAAGGGGGGAATATTATGAATAAATTTCTAGATGCTTAAAATCTCAGTTAAAATAATGTGATTTATTACACCTCTATGCATTTTATAACTAAGTATGGATGAAACATGTAACATAAAGGGAAGGAAATTTTTTGCACAATGTTAATAGTAATAAAATTAAAAAATATATACCCCGATAGGGGTGGTATTCGAGGAAAAAATGGAAGGTGGGGAGCAAGCCCACCACCCCACAGTTGAATGTGACATTTATGAACGGGGTGGCATGGCCACCCCCTGATGTGCACAAGCATGTGAACCACATTAAACTTAACTTTCCATGGTAAATGTGATCTCTCCCTGATGTTTCGGCTCTCTATTTTTTCTGCTCATAGTCTTAAATGAAAAGTGCCCTTGGCCCTAACACAAGTGGGATCTTTCCTGATATCCACTGGCATTGAGGGACCGGTCCTTGCTCGAATTTTCTTAGATCTAGTGTTTTCTATCTTACCCCCGACTAATCCAACTATGGTTGTGACACCAACTAGAATAAGGGCGAATTAATTATGTCTTGGCAAAGGATTGGCTTGGTAGCATCAACTGGTGGGTGACCTGATTCATACCCTAGAAGAAAATCAAAGGAACGTTAGGAAATCAGACAAAGATATTTCTGTGAAAGTGAGGGCTCCCCAAGTACTAAATAAATTGTCATCACAACTCACACCTCCAATGATTGGCCATGCTTCTAGTTAAGGGTACTTCTTGGTTCCTATGTTCGATTCATTGTCTTATCCTGCTTTTATTTATTTAAGTCTTGTAATGTCCATATCTTAGCTTATGCTAGGGAGATATTACTAGGTAGGTGACTGTGCATCTTCATTTTGTCTCAGACCTCTACATCCCTTGACACCTTATTTCTTAATCTATACGCCTAGTACAGTAATCCCTAGTTCAATCTTTTTCTTTGTTTTCTTTAGCTCCACCTTATCCCTTTGGACAATTTTTTTCCTGTTATATTCGACTTCTATCATGAGCATGAATTCCTCTACCATTTGATTATCATGCCGATACAATAGATGAGAAGTCATCATGGAGGTGGAGGTTGTGGCCCTGAAGGTCATAGACAAGCTCAGCAGCAGGCTGAGGAAGTTGATGATACTTTTCATTCATTCCATTATCCCTTCTTATGCACACAATGAAACTCTTCACCTTGAAGCTCGAGTTGTTATGGAGAGATATGTGTTTTCTGATTTTGAAATATTGGAAGAAGTCTCACAATGGGTTCTTGACCTTGGCCACACCAAGGAAATAAGGAACTAGTACCTCATTCCATTTCCTTCCATTGGCTAATGAAGAGCCTCTTGGGAAGGGTCTTAAATGATAAACAAGAAGAAATATATAATATTTTCACTACTTTGGAGGATATCGAACGTACCTAATGGAATCAATGGTTCTACATGGAAACATTTTCCACACTCTCACTTGATAGGGTCAACTAGATTTTCAAAATCCCATCCTCAACAAAATTTGAATTCCAATTTTAGGATTCGTGCTATGGGGAATATGGAAGGAAATATACCATTGTATATTTAAAATCAAGGAAAGGATCCATCTTATGTTTGGAACGAAATCAAATCAAACATTTTGGAACCTCTAATAATTTTCAAATGTATAGAAAATGGTCATTATTATTCACCTTCTAAGTCTAGGATTCTTTATCATTGGGAAATTTCCCTCTCTTATTTTCCTCTTTTTTCCCCTTATCCCCTTCTATATTTTCATTCCCACCATCTTGGTCTCCCCTCCCATGGGTTTTATCAAGATCAACTTTGACAATGTTGCAAAAGGAAATCTAGGCCTTGTAGATTATGGTAGCATTGTCGAGAACTCCTTAGGTCAAATCATTTAAATATATGCTAGATGTATTGGAGTCATCTCCAAAAATGTAGCTGAAATATAGGCCCTAATATATGGTCTCAAAGTGGCTACACAATAGGGCTTCTTTAAACTCATTATGCAAGGAGACTCTAATATTATAATGTCAATGGTAACAAAGCTTCAACATGGTTAATCACCGAGTATGAACTCAACTCACTAGAATAGAATGCATTCTTGATCTACTCCTCACAAACATAGAATAAATTTAGGCCCTTATACCTTACCATATACGTCAATAAACAAAAAAACTTATAGATCACCTAGTTAATGCATGGCTTGAGCTCTTCACAGAAGGCCTCAATACTTCATAGAAATCTAATTCTATGAATAACTTTGATTCTCCTATTTGCAACTCACTCAAGAACAATCCATCTCAAATATATCAACAAAAGTTAGATAGGACAAGAGGAAATGCTTAAACTTTAATTTCAAGATTTTGTATAAGTCCAATATAAACTCTATCATATTATGGAAAAATTGGTTTCCTATATGGTAGGATTTTATATCTCTAAGTGTTTTGATTAGGTCTCATTCAATCCCAAGAACTCATAATCTATGGTATCAATAGTATTTTTCGGTTGGAAAATCAACATATAGATTTGTCCATTCTCTGTATTGTTTGGACTTTGTATCTAAATATATTTATATTTATTATCAATATAAATGCTTTCTTACTGAAATAAGAAATTAAGACATACAAAGTGAGATTTACAACATAACATATATTTTTAATAAATTCAAAACATATATATACCATCCATCTTAATCCTCATTCTTTTAGCACATAAAATTTAATATTCCATTTCTTTTTTATATATTTTAATGACTAAAATGGTTGATAGTAAAAGTGGAGGAGAAAATAATACTTAGTGCAATAGATGGTTGTTAAGGGGAGGTCATTTGTTTTTAGTAAAAACAATAATAGAAGTGATTCTATTGGACTAGATATCACTTTCTTGGGTCCCTAAAGGTGTTTTCAAAACCATTAGAAAACTTTGTTACAAATTTATTTGGTCTAGAGATTGAAAAAGAAAGGAACAATGTTTACCTCTAGGGAAAAAATAGCATACCAAATCCATTTAAGGATAGGGCTTAAAAGATCCCCTCCTATTTTCAATGGCTCTTGTTATAAAAAATATATGGAGGATAATTAAAGAACATGTTTATAGTTTCAACTAGTAAAAGCTAAGTTTGTATCCCCTAATATAGTGGAGAATACAATAAAAAACCCCATCAAACAACAAAGTAATTCCTTAATAATCTAGAATGTTGTTATCTATGTTTCTCATCTAGTTGCTAATTAGTTAATTTAGCAAATTGGAAAGGGGATAAAATGCAAAGTGACCTTAAAATTTAAGTAGGGAGAAAAAATATGCAAACATTTTCTTTGCAAATGATTCAGGAATTAAGGATTAAAGGTTATTTCAAAATTTCAAAAACAAGTCATAAAGCAGGAAAGATCAACAAATCAAATACATGGTATATTCCTTTTCAATGTTTTGGAAACTCAAAATTAGTTATCCAAAAGATATACAATATATTTCACTTAAGAATTTCACATTAAGATCCTTGTATGATGAAGCTCTCAATCTATTGAATGTATCTCATATTTATATGTATAAGAATAGTGTTACAAATGAGCTCTCAAAAAGCAAGAGTTGGGTTAGAGCAAGGAACCTAGATTATTTTGGTAATCTAGCATAACATACTATAAAATATAATCATGAACCATGGACTTAATTATAACCCTTCGAGTTTATATATCATTTCTTTTTTATAATCATAGAATTTCATTGATCTTCATTTGAAAGATATAGTTTACCTTTTTGAATGTAAATAATAAAATAATTTATCAAATGTGTGGTATAAAAGAGATTGAGGATGAGTGCTATTTTCTTTTGTTTTTTTAAATACTTTTAGTAATATAAATTTAAGGATCTCTCCACATGTAAAAAATCATAATAATTTTCACTGAGATGGGGGTGCTAATAGGTGGAGCGATTACTATTAGCATTAGTCAACATATCGAAATAAAAACTTAAAGAATAAGGTAGTAGAGAACCTACGTGATTCTTGAGGTGGGACATGGAGGGGTACGATTGCCCTCCTATTAAATGATGAAAAAAATGTGGCCTCCTAGTGAAATTATAAATAGTTAATGAAGGGCCACTCATTTATGCTTAACATCACGAGGGTGTACCAAGGAGTGCTTTGATGATGCAACTTCACGGAGGATGGGACTCTAATTAAATGAGTGGCAAGATTTTGTTGATATGAAGAGTTTGGACTATTTTTGTAGCAAGTTGGTTCCCCTAGCTTGTATTTGTTCCTCAACAAATATTGAGTGGATTGATCTACGAAGTAATTCCCGGATATCCCTAGGGTGTTAGTTAACTCTAAAATCAAGCTCCCTTTTTTCTCCTATATATATTTTTTGGCTCAATTTTCTAGGTTGGTGTTTCAAGTGTGTGTGCAGTGAGTTTCATTTTGTCTCTTCTTTTTGTGTTCTTTTTGTTGGCTCAATTTTCTAGGTTGGTGTTTCCAGTGTGTGGGGTGAGTTTCATTTTGTCTCTTCTTTTCGTGTTATTTTTGTGTTGGGTATTCAAGCTCTTATATTTTTTAGGGATGGATTATGAATATTATACTGCTATTGGTATTCTTGTTTAGATTTCTCTTGATACACAATTTTATGATATGTTCATTGTGTTTAAGAGGAACCTCATTTGAATATTTTTTGCCTTGTTTAATGGGAATTCGCAAGGGAGAGATAAATAAACATAGAGCTTACTCTTGCAGTGCATCAAGACCAATGAAAACCAAGGGTTTGTCCAAATTAGATAAGGACACCATTAATGTAGTAAAATGTCCCATTTTTACTTAGTAGAGTTTTTTTTTTTTTTTTTTAGACGATATAAAAGGTTTCAGCTAGTACAATATCAAGCTTCTAGAAGTTGGAAAGTCAAAAAACAAAATCTAGAGGATGTGTCCCTCCATGAAAGAAAAATTGATCTGAGCTGATCCACATCAAAAACATATACAAGTTGACCATACACCACATGCGAATTTTGGGATGAGACCTTGATTCCAAAAATTGTTTGAAAACATTCATATACCATACATATGTGATGATAAGACAAAAAGGATGAAGAAAAGCAGACTTGGAGATAATCAAAGGTGATTAAGAGCCAGGGATAGATAAATCTTGAATGATAAAGGATTTCTCGCCATATATTACCTTCATGGACCAGGTACCTATTTCTAATAGAAGACCTTCCTTTGACAGGCTGTTCACTTGCTAGTTCTGAGCTCTGAAAATGTGCTGAATGGAGCATTCTTTCACAAGTCCCAAAAAAAACATAATCTTGTCCATCCAACCTGCGAGGTGTGGGCTCCTGATATGACAATTTCCTTTGACATGATCGACCATGATTTTGGAGTCCCCAAAAATTGAAATGGACTGTATATAAAAAAAAATGCAGAAAGCAAGAAGACCGGCTAGAGTCCTCACCTCACCCATGCTATTAGCGCCCTTTCCTCCATTCCATGAAATAAAATATTGAAGATTCTCGTCCATTATGAAGTGTACCCCACAGCCACAAGAGTTTTGCTGAGCAGCACCATCAAAAAACGCTCTTGGGGTCCTTGAGAGAAAATCTTCTTGCATATTTTTGTTGACAGTTTTCGATTTGGGCTACTTTTTTGGTACGGAGTCATAGATGGATATGATATGTTGTAAAATATCCTTGAGAGGCTCTTTCATTTCTTTGAAAATTATTTTGTTCCTCCACCTCCATGCACACCATAGGACAATAATAATTATTGATCTCCATGAATCTCGCTATCCATTCCACCATTCAAAAGCTGCATGCATTGAAGCATGAGAAAAAAGAGGGAAACCATATAATATTGCCAAATCATGCCATAATTGCTTAATAGATTGACATTGGAAGAACATGTGATAATTGGTTTCCTCGGTTGATTCACACATTAAGCACATGCTCGGCCCATGCCACTTCCTTTTCTTTAGATTTTCCCAGGACAAATTTTATTATGGAACACCAACCACGAGAAGTATATTAATTTGGGATAGCATCCTGTTTTCCAAAAAGCTTATGGATACTTAGGACTAGAGTGTATGGTCTTTAAACCAATCAGACCTGTATAAATATCCTTTACACAAACCTGTATATTTGCTTTTGGCACCTTCCAGATTAGATAATCTTGCGGCCTAGACCAATGAAAACCTACTTAGTAGAGTTGGTGGACCTCTAGCCTATCAGTGATTTCCCTTAGGATAATGGGTTAGGGTTAGGGAACCTTGGAGGAAATTAATATAGCAGTATGGTAGTGTTTGATGGTAATTTGATATCTCATCACGATTATGAGTATGATTCAATTTTTTGGAATGATTTTAGGATTTTTTTTTAATACTTAATATTTTTAGTAAGTCATTTTTGAGCATCGACTAGGCTAGTTGGCAGGGTTTATTATTGTCATTGGGTTCAATTTTGATGACTTTTTTCAAGATTTTGTATAGTCTCGTGGTTTTAAATAAAATAATGATAATTTATTGATTAATAAAGTTAAATCAAATATTACACTTTATCATTATTTTATATTTTATGAAGTGACTATAAGAGCTTGTTAAAAGGTGAAAGATGTTTTATTAAAAAAGAAAAGAATGAGGCCTTTAATTGGGACACTAAAATTGATTTTATTTAGTCACACATGGTTTGATGAAGAGGATCAAACTTCTTGGGAGAGTTGTAAGAAAACTTTTGTGAAGTTCATTTGATATGTTGGTTTTGATATTCAATATTGCCATTTTCTGGAGGAGATTACTTGTTCTTGGTTTGTGAGGACAAAACCACTTCAAGCAACATTCTCCACATTATTGAGAGATATTATCCGGATAGTATCTTGGTGATTTCACACAAAGATCACATATGGTCTTCATAATTGGTTTGATATTTATAGTCTAGAGTAGATTTGAGGGTATTTGTGGCAATAAAAGGATTTTATAGCTTGCTACAATATTGTGCTATACTAATGTTACAATGATTTTTTAGATTTCAATTCAAAACCATATTTACGCATTTTTGGATTTAATGGGTATGCTTGAATTGTGGTTTTAAAGCATTTTGGTTATCTAGATATTGTTCATTTTGATCATACATTGTAATCCTAACTCTAAAAATAAATATGAGTTATATTGGTTTGTGAGTTTTCCTAAATATTGTAATTTTCTAAGTTATTTCATTACTGCTAGTACTATCAGTGCTAAAAAAAATGGTGGGTGGGGGGGGGTGTATGCTATAATGGTATTAGAGCAGCATACCTTTCCATCTTGAAGGGTTCAACATGATAGTATAGTGATATGTAAGGATTTGACCAACAACCTTATACACATCATTATAATACTCATAGAAACTAATCTGCTACAAAATTGGTTATAGAAAAATAGAGGCCAGTTGAGAGACATAATATAGGTAATGTAGCTGATAGAGACCTTGGAAATCAGAATATTAAAGAATGTTTTTGACTTTGTTGGATGCCTTTGTTGGATGCCTTTGTTAGATGGCAACAAACTGTAGATTAAATAGACCAAGCACAAAGTCAATGATTGAACCTTTTGACATGGTTGATGTCTAGACAATTGGGAGTTAATATTGGTGGTAATGATGCAAATAATCAAGACAACAATGGAGGCAACAATGATTAGGGAGAAGTGTTGGGATCATGGGATGATAACCATGGGACATGAAGAGATCTCTTCATATGCAAATTTTATAGAGAGTTTGATTCAGAGATTTGATAAGAAGGATCCAAAGCTGCATTCCAAAGAGTTGGCACACATTAAGTAGTGGGGTTTAGTTAAAACTTATATTGCATATTTTTAGAGGCTTGCAGTGCTAGTCACTCATATTTTAGAAAGAAGAGTCATGGTGTTATTCATGGATGGTTTGGTAGAACCTTTGAGAGGGTTGATTAAGGCCCTCAATTCACTTACCTTGCAAGAAGATGTCAAAAAAGAAAGTGAAAACGAGACTTCTAATTCTAGAAGCAAGATTTAGTACAAAGGATTCTCGCAAAAGAGGGATAAAGACAAAAAATAATTTCAAAGAGAATCACAACAACCATGAAATGATTCTAGAAGGTTATATAGTGAGCAACTAATGACCTTAGAAAGAAGAGGTTGCATTTCCATTGTAGAGAGCCATGGGACCCATCACATAAATTGTTGATTTGGGGTAGCATCAAATGTGATATAGCCACGAAAATTGGTGGAGGGGCTAAGGAACATGAGATATCCAATACCCAGAAAGGGTTTGGGCAGATTCTAAACAGTTTGGGAGATATTAAAATAATCAATATTTTTAATGGAGTCCCTAAGTCTAAACTTAGGGAAATTAAAATATTAATGTGAATTAATATAAAACTGTGTATGGAGTCCCTAAGTCTAAACTTAGGGAAATTAAAATATTAATGTGAATTAATATAAAACTGTGTTAGAATGGTCCAAAAGTCATGAATCAAGCAAGATCTAATCTTAGCCATTGATTAGGGACTTAATCTCAACTGTTGATTTGTCAACGAGAAAAGCATAAGAGGAGGCTTGAGGGTCACTTGGAGAATACACTAGAGTTATCAGTCATTTTATTCTCTAGAGCGGGGTTTGCTAAGAGAAATAGAATCAACTGAGGGATAGTGAATATAGAAGCAGAGGGGTAGAGATAACACCGGGAGGATCAGGACAATAGCCGGAGAGAGGGATGCAGAAGCAACCAAGGGTTCACGCAGAGCCAGCCAGGAGCTATGCAATGCTTCATAGGGCCAGCGTGGGTGACACAGAGGGCTAGAAGGCTGACATTGTGCCTCCAGAGGCTGACGCAAGCCAAGCCGGAGTGACGCTAGGCTAACGCTGCACTAAAGAGAGGCTGATGCAGTCCCTAGAGGCTAACACTAGGGTTTGATGGGCCAGATTGGAGCTGTGGAGCTGCCAGAGTGTTTATCTGGGGTTTTAGCTGGAATATCTACTTCTGAGTAGAGGGGTACTACTGTCGGGATTTTTCTCTGTTGGGTGAGCCAGATTTGACACCCAAATTGTATTCCGAGACTGCTTAATAAATCAAACCCTCAAATAGTTGCATCGATTTTCCCGCATTAGGTTTATCCGGGGATATTAGTCCAAAAACAATGGTGTCACTTGTATGCTTGTTTCCGTTTCCTTCAGTTGATGATCTGTAATATGTTGAGCATGTACTGGTGTTTATTTTTGGTATTTACATGGTAAATAACTTGTTAATTAATCAGAACAAGTAGGAAGAAATAAACCAGTAAGTACATGGAGGGTTTCTGACTGTTAGACTTAGAAACTTCAACATGGTATCAGAGTGTGGTTGCAAATCACATGAGAACTGAGGACATCAGTTGAAGAGAGAAACAACAGCAGAAAACAGTTGTCTTGAGTGACAAAAGTTGTTACTAGAAGAGTAGCAACAAGGTAAGGGTGACGTAGTGCCTGCGTCATCAAGGCTGAGCCAGGAAGAAGCAAGGCAAAGGTTAAGGGAGGAAAAACAGGCTTACGCGGAGCCACACAGAGGCCAGGTGGGTTGACACAACTGGCTGAGGAGGCTGCTTTTCTAGTGTTGGGATTCCGTAGAGCCTAAGAGCTCTAACTTTGTTTTGTTGGGGTTTAGGAGGCTGTGGGTAAGTTGCAGAGTGGAGCTGGTGGGGTACTGTAGTCAAAACAGTACCTAACAGGACAAGGCCAAGGAGGCAGGAGTTGCTACCAAGGGTTTCTAGCCGAGAAATCTAGATCAGTGGTGCAGCTGCACAGACGATCAAAGAAGGGGCATCTCGACATTGGCAGAAGGATTTCCAGGAGGGAAATCGAGGCTCAAAGGGAGTCAAGTTAAGAACTTCTAGAAGGGAAGTAGAGCAGTAGTGAGATGGCAGTGAACGGGGTAAGAGACCAGGACAGGTTGGACGGAGCCTCAAACTTCGTAGTCTGGAAGGCCAAAGTCTTATCCATTCTAGATAGAAATCATGTCAAGCACTTTGCCTTGAGGACGATAACTATCCCAGTTGACCTAGCTGATAACGAAAAGTACGAGGAGGCAATGGCGAGAGCCAAGAGAATCATCCTTGATGGGTTGAAGGACCATGTAGTACCACATATTGCCGAAAAGGAACGACACATGAGATGTGGGAGTCCCTAAAGAAATTGTACCAGCATACTTCTGTGTAGAGAAGGATGTTACTAAAAAATCAGTTGCGGTCATACTAGATGAAGAAGGGAGAATAGATCGACCTCTTCCTTGGTCAATTGAAGGAGATTCAGGACCAGCTGACTTCCATAGGGGCCATGCCAGATCCAAAATTGATGGTGAGAATAACCCTGAACGCAGTCTCTAAAGAATGGGAGGTGTTTGTCCATAGTATATTGGTTAGGGTGACCCTTCCAAATTGGGAGGAAATGTGGGCGACTCTTTGCCAAGAAGAGATCAAAAGGCTAAGCAAGACGGGGAGCAGAGATAAGGGGATAGAATCAAGAAAGAGGAAGAGGAGGACGCTACCCTAGCATCTGAGGGAAAGCAGGAGAAACAGAAGAAGAAGGACCTCTATAAGGTCAAATGCTTCAACTGTAGGGAGTTGGGTCACTATACGACCCAGTGTCCAAGGAAGAAGAGTAAGGGAGAGTCCTCTGAGACCAAGGTAGTGCTAGCAAGGGTAGAGAAGCAAGTGGAGACATACGATGATTGTGCCATGAGTGCACACACACCACTTGAGCAGAAGTGGGGAGACATCGAGATGTAGTCAGGCAGACTACAGGCGATGAGGGGTAGGATCCTCGAGGTACCCAGCCTCTTGGATTAGACCATGCTACGGGAGCCTTGAAGAGGAGTAGCAGTACTAGCGATGTCAGTAGAGACGGAAAAGGATGTAGCGACAGAGGGAGCTACAATGCACGATTCCTAGGACAATGCAAGGCTAGTAGGCTGCAATAGTGCGAGATGCATGGGAGTGTTTCACCAGTGCAGGATGACACAAAGAGGCGTGCAACGATGCGAGATGCATGGAGTTGTTGCAGCAACGCAGAGGTCAGAGAGGGAGCACTTGTTAGTGACAGAGGGATCTTCAACATCAGGAGTGTTTCTAGCTTGACGGAGATGTCAAAGTTGGGAGATCAGTTACTTAATTCTTAATAACTGAGTTGCAGTACAAAAATTAGCAGTGGTAGTGCTATGGGCAGCACAATGTAGCATGATGAGAGGGGTTGCAGTGCAGATGTAGCAGTGGAAATTGCAGGGCCATGGGCAGCAACACAGATTCAGAGGGAGTTGTTGTACAGATGCATTAGTGGCAGTGCCAAGGCCATGGGTAGTAGTACAAGATGCGACAGTGTAGAGGATGTTGGGCAGCAGGCCTAGCATCAACACAGGGATCCATGCCAGATGATCAAAGTGATGCTCAGTGAGGAGTATTACTAGAGCACATTCCTCGCTAAGAGGGAGTGTTGATTTGGGGTAACATCAAATGTGCTCTAGCCACAAAAATTAGTGGAGAGGCTAAGGCACACGAGATCTCCAATACCCTGAAAGGGTTTGAGAAGATTCCACACAGTTTGGGAGATATTAAAATAATTAATATTCTTAATGGAGTCCCTAAGTCTAAACTTAGGGAAATTAAAATATTAATGTGAATTAATATAAAACTGTGTTAGAATGGTCTAAAAGTCATGGATCAAGCCAGACCTAATCTTAGCCATTGATTAGGGACTTAATTACAGCCGTTGATTTGTCAATGAGAAAAGTATAAGAGGAGGCTTGAGGGTCACTTGGAGAATACACCAGAGTGATCAATCATTCTATTCTTTAGAGTGGGGTTTGCTAAGAGAGATAGAATTAGTGATCATAGTTGCAGTTGAGGGGCAATGAATACAGAAGAAGAGAGGCAGAGATAGCATTAGGAGGATCAGTGCAGTAGCTAGAGAGAGGGATGCAAAAGTAGCCAAGGGTTCATGGAGAGCCAGCCAGGGCTCATGCAGAGGCATCCAAGATCTGTGCAGTGCTTCAGAGGGCCAACGTGGGTGATGCATAGGGCCAGAAGGATGACACAGTGCCTTCAGAGGCTTACGCAGGCCAAGCCGGAGTGAGTTGGGCTAATGCTATGCCAAAGAGAGGTTGACGCAGTCCCTAGAGGTTGACGTTGGGGTTTCGTGGGGCAGATTGGAGCTGTGGAGCTACCGGAGTGTTTATCCGAGGTTTCAGCTGGAATATCTGCTTCTGAGTAGAGAGGTACTGCAGCTGAGATTTTTCTCTGTTGGGCGAGATGGATTTGGTACCCAGATTGTATTCTGAAACTACTTAATAAATCAAACCCTTAGATAGATGCACCAATTTTCTCGCATTGGGTTTTTCTGGGGACATTAGTCCAAAAACAATGGTGTCACTTGTGTGCTTGTTTCTGTTTCCTTCAATTGATGAATTATAATATGTTGAGCATGTACTTGTGTTTATTTTCAGTATTTACATGGTAAATAACATTTTAATTAATCAGAACAAGTAGGAAGAAATAAACCAGTTAGTACATGGAGGATTTATGACTGTTAGACTTAGAAACTTCAACATCAATGTAGTTTGAGAGCAAAAGTTAAGTAGTTAGATTACTTTTCTACTAAAAAATTGCATCCAAAAATAAAATCAACAATCTGATTTAGAGAATAGTGATGAGGAATAATTTTCAAAGGAAGAGTCCCATGATGATAGGGCCATAACACAAATATCTAGTGCACAAATGGAAATCACATTCAAGGGAAGAGGTGTAGTACAAGGGAAATGAGTTGTCACTTTAATTGATAAAGGAAAACTAATAATTTTATTGATGAAAGGCTTGTGACTAAGAGGGGTTTGTAAACCCCTGGCTGCGGGTGATAGATAGGGAATTGAATTAGGAGGCGACGTCATTTATTGACAAATGGCTGCCTGCTCAGGACAAGTGGGCCGAAGGCTCGAGAAGACGTCCGGCCAACATTAATGGTGGCGGGATATCAACCAGCTGTAGAGGTATTTGGCACAGAAGGATCATTTCGATGCCAAGAGGGGGTCAGTTGAGAGGTGAGTGAAGCTCTGGTTGTCTGAAGCTCGGTCTGGTCTTGCTGGTGAGCGGCGAGTCCAGTTCTTGGATGTCGACTCCGCGGGTGAGTGAGGCCAAGCATAAACCTCGGCCCTCGGCTCTGAAGGCCCCGGTTTCGAGCTTGGCTTACCTGGTAATTCGTGGCTCAGTGTCCTGGTTCGAATTGTGGTCCTGATTAAAATTGTGGTTCTGGTTCAAGTCGTGTCCTGGTTCAAATTGTGGTGTCCTGGTTCGAATTGTTTGGTCTTGGTTCGAATTGTGGTCCTGGTTCGAGTTGTGGTCGAAGTTGTGCGGCGCCGCAGTCTCTTGGTGTCTTGGTTCGAGTTGTGGTCCTAGGGCGCACTAAACATTCTGGGTTCGGGACGGGTCAGTTCTCAGGGAGAAGTTCACCCTGCGTCGCTCTGGAACTAGTTCGGCTCTTGACCTGGGTGTCTCTGCGACCTCGGTGCAGAATTGGAGCTGTGGTAGCCACAGAATGCCACGTGAAAGGCAGCGGGGAGCTTGCAGGCGGGGAGGCTCAAGAGGCGGTGCCAGAGCACGAGCCTCTTCGCCACATTCCTCAGCGTCCTCGGAGGAAATTCGCTCGCCACAAGCTCGCACAGGGTGCGGAAGAGGCAGAGGACGGGGACGAACTGTGGTGTGTCCGTTCGGCGGGCATCCATCAACCCGTTTCAGATGCCCATGCACACTGGAAAATGCAGTGTATTATGTATCGATGCGCATTGAAAAATGCGAGCACGCTGATAGACCAGACGCCCCAGCAGCTCCAAGGCCACCCTCGCCTGTTCAGGGTCAGCGACCACAGCCTTTGGAAGCCTCAGGTGAGGTGGCAAGGAACAGAGCAGGTCCAAGTGCGCTTGAAAGGGACGACGCGCCGCACACCGACACGAGTGCATCAGACTCCTATGGCTGCACGGTGGTGGAGGAACCACAAGGCACATTTCTCAGTCCTGCGGTGGAGGAGCCACCAAATCCTTACACCTAGGCGCGAGGCTTGGACGTCCGGGGTGGTATGGCTTTTCTATGTTCAGTTTCTGGAAGTCATGGTAGCTGCCACTGTCAATATTGGGAGTCAGTTTATGTCTATGTTTATCTCCATATCAGCGTCTGTAATGTCTATGTAAGTCATGGTTTTTTACATCAGCGTCTCTAATGTCTGTGTCTATGTCGGTTATGTTATGTAATTTCAGTGTCTATAAGGACTATATCGATCCTGTAAGGGTCTGAAAACTCCTCCCTCGCGCTAGCAGGGAGTCGAAGGTTCAGATTTTGAAGTTTTGAGTATGGTCATGGTTCTAGTTTGGGGTCAGCGGACAACTTTACAGTCCTTTTTCTCAGGCTCAGTCTCAGTTTCAAACTGTCAACTTGTTCAGGTAGCCAACTCATGGCGGCAAATGTAACCCTCTGTACTTTTTTTGTATCATAATAGAAATAGTCTGATTTACACAAAAAAAAGAGGGGTTTGTAAACAAAGGAACATAGTGGGCTTAGGTGATGGTAGAAATGGGTATAAGATTCCTTGTAGTCATAAGATTTCAAATATAAGTATACAATTGGGTGATTATTAAATGCAAGAGGAATTTTATGTGGTAGACATGGGAGACAATGATATTATTCTTGGTATAGCATGGATGGAATCCCTCGTAGTGTTCTTTTTTAATCTATAGAAGTTGGAAAAAAAGTTTGAACATCAAGGCAGGAAAGTGGTACTCCAAGGACTTTCAGATGGAGGGTTTAGAGTGGTATCTCTTAATAGGATGAAGCAAATAATAAACCATGAATAGGTAGAGTGGGAAGCAAAGTATCTCATCATGCCAATGGTTCCTACAATGTCAAAGTAGAAAAAGAACAATTACCATCCTGATATTTAGGGTTTTCTATCCAAACATAGAAAGGCTCTCGAGAGTATCCCTAAGGGATTTCCTCTTGAGAGGGGAAGCATGTCATTGGGCTAGAGGAATGAGCCAAACAAATGATAATTACTCCTTACTGACATCCTAAGAGGCATACATATGAAATAAAAAGGAAATTAAGGAGTTACTGGAGATAGGGCACATATGACTCAACAAATGTCCTTTAGCGCTAGCAATAATGTTGGTAAAAAATAAGGATGGAATGATGCAGACATGCATTGTTTATAGGGACCTAAAGAAAATAAAATCAAGAACAAGTATCCAATTCCTAGGATAACTGATTTGATCAATGAGTTTCATGGGGCACAATACTTTTTAAAGATAGATTTGAGGTCATGGTATCATCATATTTGGATGAGAGAAGAGGATATTTAGAAGATTTATTTCAAATGCCATTTTGGGCATTTCGAGTTTTTGGTATTTGGATTGATAAATGGTCTAGCCACTTTTCAAAGTTGTATGAAATATATGTTTAGGAGACAATGAGGAAATTTGTTTTGATATTCTTTGATGACATTGATTTTCAGTAAGAGTTGGGAGGAGCATATGCATCATCCTGAGGAGTTATTGAGCATCTTAGAGAGCGAGTTTCTATATGACAAAAAGTTTAAACGTGACTTCAGGATTATATAACTTCTTTATCTTGGTCTTATCATCGATGTAGAGGGAGTAAGAGTAGATCCTAAGAAGATCACGGTTATTCTAGAATGGCCTACACCTACAAAGCTCACCCAACTTAAGGGATTCTTTGGTCTTTGTGATTTCTACAGGATATTTGTCAAGGGATGTTCACAAAAAGGGATGTTCACAAACTGCAACACTCATGAATCTAACTAAGAAGGGGGGCTTTGAGTAGTTTTATTCAAACCGTAAGTGTTTTGAGCACTTCAAGCAGGTAATTTCCACATCCCTTTTATTGGCAGTACCATATTTCTCCAAACCTTTTGAGTTGGAGTGTGATGCTTCTAAAGAGGGGATAAGAGCCATTATGATGCAGGAAAATTACCCCGTCACTTTTGAGAGAAAAAAATTAAGAGGTGTGGAGAAAGAGGTACTTAGTTTATGATAGAGAGATGTTGGCCATTATGCATGCCTTGGATATATTCAGACCATACCTAGTTGGCGGTAATTTTATCACCAAAATAGATCATAACAAAATCAAATATTTCATGAACTAGAAGGATCTAAATAATAAGAAACATAAGTGGTTTATCATATTGCAAGAATATGATTTTGACATTATATATGTCAAGGGGAAGAAGAATGTATCTACTGATGCACTTTCCAAGAGGCCTCACATATGTTCATTGGTGGAGATTTTTGCTGATCGGAGGGACTTAATTATAGTAGAGTATGCCAAAGATTCATGGGAAACAAGAATTATGAAGAAATAATTCATGATGGCAGATATATAATGGTAAATGAGTTTATCATGTATAAGAGAATAATTTATTTGGTTCCTTCTTCACAACTTAAGGTAAATATACTGAGGACATTTCATGATCATTATGATTGGTCACACAAGTTTCTTTAAAGCCTACAAGAAGATGTGGGAGAGATTCCATGTAAAGGACTTAAAAATCAAGTCCTTAAGTATGTTAGAGAGTGTCCTACTTGGCAACAAAACAAGAATGATCATACTTATCCATCTGGTACGCTTCAGCGCCTAGCCACTCCTATTTAGAAATGGGAATCTATATCTATGTATTTCGTTATAGGATTACCTAAGGCACTGTGTAAACATAACATCTATCTGGTGGTTGATAGGTTGACTAAGTCTGCACACTTCTTTGCCATTTCAATGACTTATACAACAATTTCGTTAGCTAATTTGTTTTTCAAAGAGATTTTCAAGTTGCACAAGATGCACACCAATATTGTTAATGACAAGGACAACAACTTCCTGAGTATGTTTTGGCAAGATCTCTTTAGATTGAGCGGGACTGGACTCACTCCTAGCACTAGCTACCACCCATAGAGAGATGGTTAAATGGATATAGGGAACAAACGGGTGGAGGGGTATCTTAGGGACTATGTTTATAGACAATGGACTTGATTGGACCAAATGGATACACCTTGGTGAGTATTGCTATAATACTACTTATCACATGTCTATTAAGATGTCACCATTCATGACTTTATATGGTTATGAGGATACCAGATTCATGGATATACTATTTGGGGATAATAGAGTGCCTAAGGGAAAGGAATTAATACAATAGAGTCAGTACATCATGAAGTCGCTGAAGGAAATTTAACAACAACCACAAAATAAAAAAAAGTTATATGCTAATTAACATCAGATAGAGTGAAATTTTGAGGTTGGGATATGGTTTATTTGATATTGTATCCATATGGACAGTCCACTCTCATGAAGAGTGGAGCGTATAACTCAAGACTAGGTTTTATGGACCATTCAAGGTATCTTGGCGGGTTGGAGAGGTTGGCTATGAACATGAGCTACCAACTAGTAGCAGGGTCCATAATGTATTTCATGTATCCATACTCGAGAAGGAACTTGGTCATAACATGGTTCCCACATCCGAGTTGCCACCATTGGATGAGGAGTGGAAGTTGATATTGATTCCAAAGGCCATCACTGATACTAGAGAGATGACTCTTTGTAAGATGGCCATCAAAAAGTTTCTAGTTAAATGGAAGAACATGAGAGTAGAAGATTCCACTTGCAAAAATAACAAATTTTGCAACATCTAGAGATGAGATTGCTTGAGGATAAACAATTTTGGGAAGGGAGGACCGTAATGTTCCCTTCCTAACTAGTGGAGTTGATGGATGTTTAGCCTATTAGTTAGTTCCATAGGCGATTGAGTTAGGGTTAGGAAATATTGGAGGAAATTAATCCAATAGTTTGGTAGTGTTTGATGGTCAATGATATGTCATATAGATTATGAGAAGGATTTCTTTTTCTAGAATGATTTTAGGATTGTTTTCTAATACTTACTATTTTTAGTAAGTTAGTTTCGAGCACCGATTGGGTTAGTTGGTAGGGTTACTATTTTTAGTATAGTTGGTGGGTTTAGTTTTGATGACTATATCAACATTTTGTATAGTCTGGTGTTTTTAAATATATTACCGATATTAAGTTATAAATTAATTAAAGTTAGATCAAAGATGTAAGTTTATTGTTATTTTAATATTTTTAATGAAGGGACTATAAGGGCCAATTAAAAAGTGAATGATGTTTTATTTAAAAATAAAGAAATGCAACCTTTAGTTGGGAGACTGAAAGGGATTTTATTTAGTCCCACATGGCTTAATGAGGAAAGGCAAACTTCTTGGGAGGGTCATGAAATAAAGTTTGTCGAATTAATTTAATATGTTGGTTTTGATATTTGATATTGCTATTTTCTAGAGGAAGTTACTTCTTCTTGGTTTGTAAGGACAAAGCCCCCTTGCAACACATTATGGAGATATATAATTTGGAGAATATTTTGGTGATTTCACATAGAGATCACAACTAACCTTCATTGTTGGTTTGATATCTATAGTTTAAAGCAAATTTGAGGATATTTATGGTAGCAAAAAGGTTTGATATTTATAGTCTAATGTAGATTTGAGGATATTTGTGGCAAAAAAATGATTTTAGAGCTACTTATATCTAATGGGTGAAATACTTATATCTAATGGGTGAAATTATATCAGTTTGTGGGTTTACCTAAATATTGCATTTTTCTAAGTTATTTCATTGTTTTTAGTACAATCAATGAGAAAGTATTAGAATTTAAATTATTGTCCAACAGGTCAATGAGAAAGTCAAAGTTAAAGTTAAAGTTCCCATGGTTCAAAGAAAGATCAAGCTAATTCCATTATATTGGATGAGGATATGTAGCCTTCAAGATCCTTGCAAGATGAGTTGAGGGAAACAAGAGAGCCAATGAAACCACTCATAGAGGATGGTTCTCCACCATTAAATATTTGATTTTTGGTTTGATTTCTTGTGTCTTTTAGGTAAATGAACAACTATAAGATGCAATTAAGCTAATACATGAGTATATATGAGCAACTTAGTTGAATGTGATGATATCAAGCTAATGGAGGTCTTGGTTTCTCTATAAACATGCTTCCATTATAAAATTCTATAATAAGATATATGTACTTTTTTTTAAATAGTAATAATTTGAATACTTTCATTTAAATAAAAATACATTTTAAAATTATTTTAATAAATCTATAGAATCAAATACATAAATAATAAATAATAAAGTAATAATATATTAATAAAATGTTTGAAAGGGGTTTTTTGGTTAATTTAAAATATTATATTTCCTTAAAATGAATTTTATACAAAACCAGATAGATATCGCTATTTAATTTGATTTTAGTCACAATTTTCCACAAGAGAAACCAATACTATTGATGATGGACAATATATTAGGTCTATTAAAATACCAATAACTATAATTGCTAAGTACATGACAACTAAAATAAATTGAATTACTAAAAGTAAAAGACAAATGTCTAATGGCTAAATATACCATCAAGTATTTGATGAAGTGACTTGGGCTGGGCATTGGTTCCTGCTGGTGCTTGAGGTTTCAAGCCACATTAGAGATGGTCTTCTATGTGAGCAAGTCGAGCATCCAAATTGTAAGGAAAAGAACATTGATTGCTTTGAACACGTTGAATTTCATTTAGGAAGGATATAATGTTGTTGCAATCTTCATGTTTTTCCTTCAGGACCCTGCCCAAGAGTGTCTTCATTTTCCAGTGGAGGGTAATGGAGTTCAATTATTAGCTCCGTCTTCTCTTGGTATGTCTAGGATTGAGAACCCAATTGGCTACTTCAACTTGAAGTTTGCAGTTTGAGTAGGTTTGGCACTCTTTAGTGGTCAAGGCTTCAAGTTGATGATTTTCCTCTTGTATTTTTGGAGGAGTGAAATATGGTTGCTACATTTTGTGCCTGGGATTGGGCTTGCGGCTAGCCTTTGAGGCCTCTGCCACTAGATCCCAAGCGACAACACATCCTCTGTTGTGGAATGTTGTGTTGGGTTACTAGGAACCAAAACGAGTACACGTCCTGAAAACAAATAAAACAAGGAGACTATAAAATACATAATAGAGTAAAGGTAAAGCTCAAGAAAACTTGAGTTGTCAGGGGTTTTGGAGCGGATTCTTGTGAGATTAAGCAGTAGATGGAAAGAGAGGAAAGGACTTTGGGTAGGGTCCAACAACCACAAAGAATCAGGAATACCAAAAACCAGTGCACACCATCACTACACTTTGGGCGCTATATACTAGCAACCACCAAACAAAAGCTAAACAATTGAAAGAGTTGAAAAAATAAGAGAGATTGGACATGAGATGAATTACCTAGTATTAGCCATCCCACCATACTTGAACCTAAGTTGTAGCGAGGACAAAATATTTCCTGTTGCCACCCTCCCCTACTCGAAATGTCATTGTAGCTGTCACCAACGTCCCATAGGTCACCTCCATTGTTGGCTTTGACCTTCTTCCCTCAGAGATGCTTGATGCCCAATAGATGCACTAGAGATTAACATCCCCAAGGTCAGAACATCCCTGAATTACCATATGCACAAAGCCTTTGCCACGGGAATATATCATCCTCCGATGTGAAAGGGAAAAATATAATAAACACATAATAGTAAATTAGAGAAAAAAAAGTGGCAATACAAATTTTTAATAAAATTGTGATGTTTTATTATTTAAAATGCACTTTTGACTATATAAATCAATTCAACACCCTAAAAAACCATTAAAACACAATTAAACAACTTAAACCCCTAATCAAATTAAACAACATAAATTTATGATTTTTAAAAATAATTATTAGATGTTGAAGAAAATAAACTAGAAAAAAAATATTTCATTTTATTTAATTCAAGTTTTAGGAAGTGTTTATTTAATATACATAATTTCCTTTACCAATAAATTATTAATAAACCTTAATCATTTAGTATATAAATTTAAAATAATATATTTTAACTCTCTAACTGCATATGATAATTTATTAATAGATATATTACTTAATTATATTTTTTTCTACTTAATTTTTTTTTATTAATTTATCCATCTTTAAAGATTAATTAATTATTCAATTTTTATTTAGAATTATATTCATAATCTATGAATATTAATTTTGATTCAATGATTCAATGTTGACTTAAGAACCATCCTAACTGCATATGATATTTATAACAAAATTAAATATTAATATATTACTTGATTATCATTTTTATCTACTTAAATTTGTATTCATAATTATATCCATCATTATAAAGATTAACTATTATTTATAATTATATTCATCATCTCTGAATATTAATTAGGATCTGATTTAAGAAAATCAAATTTAATTTTTTTATAATTTTTCAATCATTATTATTTATAAAAATAGTTATTAATATTTCATATTTAATATATTGATTAATTCACATCAAAATCTTTTAAAAATGTTGATTAAACTGGAAACATCTGATAAATATTATGTATTGGAATTGTTTCAACCATATAATACATTTTGTGTTGGAATTGTTTCAACCATATAGAAAGACGGGTGACAGTGACTCTGTCATGACATATAGTTGAAAATTACACGACTTCTGGTTTATCCGTACTTCCACGCAAGTGTACATCTGACGTTCCATGAGACGCCTCTCACCCTGAGTATAGATGGGTGGATTAGAATTACGAAACAAAGACTGTCACCTGACACC
This sequence comes from Pinus taeda, assembly GCA_000404065.3. Taxonomy (NCBI): domain Eukaryota; kingdom Viridiplantae; phylum Streptophyta; class Pinopsida; order Pinales; family Pinaceae; genus Pinus; species Pinus taeda. The sequence continues at coordinate 65,201 of APFE030112975.1, forward strand.
CACTGATAAATTTGAATTAACATGCAGAATTTTTTCTCCGTTCACACATGCATTTCACTCAATTATGCCTCTCCAGAGCTGATATGCCGGATGGATAGACTCGATCGGAAATTGGGTGGCTGAGGTGAGGTAGACCTGCCAATTAAGGGTACCTCTGCGAATTCTAGATGGGAAAATGTCCCATTCGAGATTTTATTGAGCACGGTTGAGACAGGGCGGCAAGTAATAACGATGGTCGCGATGACGTCGGTCCATTACTGTAGAGAAGACTTTATATACGAGGTGTCGCCTTTATACTTCAGGATTCAGATCACACATGTCTTGAGACATTCCTGTATATACCCAGAATCCAATTCCTGTATGTTCTGTACAGGATGGCCGGCGGTTCTATGCATGGAGTGGGAATCTCTCGGGAAAGGGCACAGCAATACCAGGGCCGAGTAACGCTCTATGTTGTTGTTGCGTGCATCGTTGCTGCTATTGGGGGCTCCATCTTCGGCTATGATATTGGTATCTCTGGTATGTATGGTCGATTCTTGCAAATTGTTCAGTTCCAGTTTATAGTTTAATTTAGCAAAAAATGCTATGAACTGATGATGCTCAGAGGACAATTATTGGAGCACATCCGTTTCAATGGATTTGTTGAATTCTGAGCTGTGCTGTGAATAACAGGGGGAGTGACATCCATGAATCCTTTTCTCAAGAAATTCTTCCCCGTAGTCTACCGCAAGAAACATGAACGCCAGGAGAGCGCTTACTGCAAGTACAACAATCAAGGTCTGGCTTTGTTCACCTCGTCCCTGTACATTGCAGGCCTTATTGCTTCGCTGTTTGCATCTCCTATTACGAGGAAATATGGGCGGAAGGCCAGTATTATCGGCGGAGGTATCAGTTTTATCATAGGCGCATCTCTGAACGCCAGTGCCCAGAACTTGTTCATGCTCATTATTGGGCGCATAATGCTTGGAGTGGGCATTGGCTTCGCAAATCAGGTAGGGTTGTATGCGATTTGGGGATTTTGGAAGTCATTGAAAAACTTTGCAGTAAATAATGGCTTAGTCTTTTGGCTTTGTCAGACATTTATTTGAATTTGACTGACTTGGGATTTTCTAAAACTTGTAGTTTCATTTAAACTGATTCGGGGAAACTGCTTCTTTTTGGGGAAACTGTTTTTAGACGTAGTTTGAACTAATTGGGTTTGCAGACATTTTATTTAGGATCTGAATGGCTTGGGTTTGCAGATTTTTTTGATAGCTTGGATACGAAGGACTTCGGTTTACAGAGTTTTTGGTTTGAATTTGAATGACTAGATTGACACGTTTTTGTTTGAATGTCTAGATTGACAGGTTTTTGTTTGAATGTCTAGGCTGTTCCTCTGTACCTCTCAGAGATGGCTCCTCCAAAACACCGTGGAGGACTTAACATGATGTTCCAATTGGCTACAACACTCGGAAACTTCACAGCAAATATGGTTAATTACGGGACTCAGAAGATAACACCGTGGGGATGGCGACTCTCTCTGGGCTTGGCTGCAGTTCCTGCAATTTTGATGACAGTTGGAGGGATCTTCCTTCCGGAGACCCCCAACAGTCTGATAGAACGTGGCTATCTGGACAAAGGCCGTGCTATCCTGGAGAAGACCAGGGGAACCAAGGATGTGGATGCAGAGTATGAAGATATGCTGGATGCAAGCGATGTGGCTAACGCCATAAAACATCCATTCAGGAATATTTTTGAGAGGAGGAATCGGCCACAGTTAGTGATGGCCATCTGCATGCCCATGTTTCAGATCTTGTCTGGAATCAATTCGATTTTGTTCTATGCCCCTGTTCTTTTTGGGAGTTTGGGCTTTGGTGCAAATGCTTCCCTGTACTCGTCTGTTTTGACCGGAGCTGTTCTTGTGCTTTCTACCCTCGTATCAATTGCGACTGTCGACAAGTGGGGCCGCAGACCCTTGCTCCTTGGTGGTGGCATTCAGATGATACTATGTCAGGTAAGAGCAAAGCTGAGAGAGGGTAGGCCCTTTTCAAATTTTTTTAGAGAGTTTGTTGCATCTTGTTTTCAAGAATGTTAGTATGCATCGTAGACATGGCTTTTCAGTCGGTGAAACCCAGGGTTCAAACATAACTCCATCCTTATTAGGTACCCATGTTCATGTTTTTACCACAGCTAAGGAGGTCCCCAGGAAGGGAAAACCAGATTCTCTTCATATTTTTAGAGGTTTCTGTTCTTCAATTCTAGGAGCCAAATGTACCTGATGATTTGTCATCGATTATTAGGTCAAAACAAGGTTTGAACTCACAGAATTGTTTGACTCCCTTATTTTTACACCAGAGAAACAAAGCTCCAGATACTATGCTTTCCTTTCTCTCGCGTTGGCTGCAACCATGGTAGCTATCTATGTTTGAGTGTTTTTGTGCCCTGTTCCGCTTAAATTTTCAGACTTTAATCTGAATCCTGACTTCTTGCCTGCATCAGCTGACTAGGTGCGAAGAAAGCTGGAGGATACCTGCGTCAATTGTCTTATTGATTTCCTTTATTCAACACAGAAGTCCATATTACTTGTTAGGAGGAATTGCTGAAATTGTAGGGGGAAACTTGGTTGTAAAATCTCTAATTAAATTAGAAAGAGCTGTAACCACACCCATTAAACACCTTGTTAAGAGGGATTTTGTAGTCACTTCAAGTTCATATACCATGCCGTGTGCAACAGGGATGCAACAGGGACATGGAACCTCTTTTCACAATTCTACATTCTAAATCTTCCTCTTTTTCACAATATAAAGTAAGTCTCATCACCAATTCTAGTTTTTGGAGTTAAGCAAGTCTTATCACCAATTCTAGTCTCTGGAGTTTTGGTGTTTGGAATTGATTTGCAAAGAGTTTCACTCATGTTTAAATCTCTGGAAATGTCATTATATATTCCTAGTATAAGAAAATATAAGCAATATGAAAACAAATCCCATCACCAACTCCTATCTTGTAAGAAAATATAAGCAATATGAAAACAAATCCCATCACCAACTCCTATCTCTAAAATTTTAATGTTTGATATCTTTTTCCAAAATCCCTCCCACCCACCCATATATGCACTATGCACTTGAAAAAGCCGTCTTATTAACATTACTGTGCTCTAGTTCATATGCACTGGGTACAAGCCCTGTTATTCGCATTACTATTCTCTAGTTCATAAAAGCTTAGTAGCAGATTATGGAAAATTTTCTTCTTCCCTGGGTTGTTTACTGTTCGATTCATTGATAATAATATTATCCTATATTTCACAGGTTGCTGTTGGCATAATCTTGGGCCTAAAGTTTGGAGGAGATAAACAACTATCCAAAGGCTTCTCAGCACTGTTGGTAACAGCCATCTGCTTATTTGTGGCTGCATTTGGGTGGTCATGGGGTCCTCTTGGATGGACCGTGCCAAGTGAAGTTTTTCCACTAGAAACACGCTCCGCTGGACAGGCCATAACTGTCTCTGTGAACCTTCTTTTCACATTTGCCATTGCACAGGCCTTTTTATCTCTTTTATGTACTTTTAAGTATGGGATTTTCCTATTCTTTGCAGGTTGGATCTTTATCATGACTACCTTTGTATACTTCTTCTTGCCCGAAACTAAGGGTGTACCTATTGAAGAAATGATTCTTCAATGGAGAAAACACTGGTTTTGGAAGAATATAGTTCCATCCATCGATGAGGGGGTGAAGCAGCCAGATCTGTGATTGACATACAGACTCATTTAATATGAGAGTTTGCCCTTTATTGATTGTAACTCGCAAGTCTATCTAAATAGGATTTATTTCCACAAATATAAGGGAAAATGTAAAGTGCTTCTATATATATATAAGAGTTGTTCAAATGTTAAGTGCTTCTATAGATACACATAAAAGTTCATTTGTTAAGATAATTAGTTTTATATATACATATATATGTATATAAGAGTTGTTCAAATGATAAGTGCTTCTATAGATACACATAAAAGTTCATAAGTTAAGATAATCAGTTTCACATATGAGAAAAGCGCACTTCCCCGTAAGTATGAAGCATTTTAGTACCAGTGTAGAAGCACATATCCCCAAATGTTTTTATAAAGCATTTTTGTATTTGAGGATATATGAAAGTATTTTTTTTGTTTTTTTAGTAAAAAAATAACTCTATTCAACTTAAAACAAGTAAAAAATTTGTATTGTGTAGATGCTAAAAAGCATGGGTCATATAAGTCTTTTCGCTTATGAGCAATAAAAAGAAAACTATAAAAAATTACATAAATTATCTTGAAGCTAAGTGTGATAAAAATCATTTAACTTATTTTTTTTGCCTATATTTTTCTGAACCTTCTACCAAATACTATGGTTGGGATCAATTGTTACCTTTGCCAATAAGAGACTTCTTTGTCTGAGTCTGAGCTCTTAGAAACATGAGTTCTCTTTATACTCCATGTGCCCTTTTCATTGTGTGTTTCCTCTTTTTGTTGTTCTGATACTTATATATCTCTACTAATTTGGTGCCTTTCTGGATGTGGGTTGTGGTTCCTGACTAATCCACAACACTTCCATTTTCTTGGTTACCATGTTGAGCCTAGGCATTTGTATTTGGATGGTTCTCCATGGTTTTTTCTTCTTCTTCTTCAGAAAGGTGAAGGTCAAATGCTTGCCATCCATTTGGATTATGGGCATACCTCTTTTTCTTTTTTGGGATCTTTTTTCCTATAGGCATGTGTTTTGCAAGTCACCTGTTTGAAAACAAATTCGACCTCTGATTTTCGTGTTCTTGTAATCTAATACTTGGGTCCACTTAATTTTTTTTATGTTTAAGTTGAATGTGATTAGGTAGACCTTTGATGATGTCTATCTCCACACAAATTTTGACAAAATTAAAGATACATTTTTCTATTCTGTCAAGGTCCATCTTTTTGAAATTTCCTAGAGTATTTCCAATATGCACTAGGAAATTATGGTGCTAGAAAGGAACATAGAGATTGGGTACTCTCAGCCATATTGACATTATTAAAACCACCATATTTATAGCATCAAAATCTATGAACCATGGAGTAATGAAGAGCCCAACTCTACCCCAAAACCATGGCCCTTCGTTTAGGACGTACTCCAGATCTTTCTGTGTATTGAACTGAACAATGAAGAACCCCTTCGAGCATAAATAGATATCACAATTGGGGGTCCAAGTAAAGAAAACCGATTGGTGTAATGCATCAAATTTGGGTCATAAACCATTAAATTTGCATATAACAACCGCGGATTGGAGAAAAAAAAAGAGAATCTACTTCTGGAAGATTAACTCCTATGGATAGGTGCTTTTTCCAGTTGTTCTATTGTGCAGGGTCCTAGGAGGTTTTATATTTGATTTGATGGGATGTGAGCCTTCCCTTGCACTACATCCTTGAAATAAATAGATCCACTAGTGTTTTTGGAGCTTTGAGCTCTGCATCTGCCACACAACCTCAAATTTAAAATAATGGTGGAGTTTTGCACAATACCATAGTCCTTCATCTAGTGGGAATCCTATAGCATTTTTTCTTCGAATAAAAAGCTTTGAAAGGTTGCATAAATACCAATATTGTTTTGTTAGTTCTTCTTTAGGTTTTCCACTAAATCCGAGCCCTTGATCCAGAAAATGGAGGTCTTCTCTTTAATAATTTTTAGGAAAATCTGGAAATTTTCCTCTTTCGTCTATGTCTATATTTTGGCTAGAAGTTATGGAAATTTCTTTGGAAGGACATATCCGACATGTACACGAGCCTTTTCAAAACCGCAAACATAAAAATAGACTAGGAAAATCGCGCATGTTAACCCATAACCATGAGATTGAGCACTAACCCATTTAGGTTTTTCACTTTTCAAACCGCCTATACCAATGACACCCCATACAAAGCAAGGCGTCGCTGAAATGCACCAGGGTGATGATAAATCCACTGCTAGCTACTCTGGTATGAGCCGAGAAGCCACGATTCACTTGTGAATAGGATCTCACCTGTCGTCCTTTGCCCAAGTGATCCATATTTTTGCAGGAACAAAATGAAATACAAATTTAAAACAAAAACATAGAGATACAACGAAAACTGGATTTCAATTCATTAATAAAAAATATTGAAAACTGTTTACATGTAGGATAGAAATAAACTAGCTTGGACGATGATAACTTATCTTTGAGAAGAGATGTGATGGCTACATCCCTTCTAAACTATGTTACCATGAGGCTCGAAGGATTTTTACTATTGAAAAACAATGGAAAACCCTAAACATCCAAAAACCCAACCCTAGGAGATGAAACACCAAAAGTTTTTGGGCCCCACTGGGGTTAGTTGGTACATCAACTTCACAGGGTTGTGACTTTGGCATATGATCTATGTTTTTCGTGTACAATACCTCGTTAGAAATACTTATCAGAGGACAACAACTTTCGGGCACAATTTTCCAAAAAAAATGTTGTTCAGGGCCTCATAATAGCTCTAAAAGTTTAAGCCCTGAAAAACTGCAAAAAATAGGAAATTGTGCTACAATTAAGGAAATTGAAAGAAACAGTGTTGGGGGTCCAGGTGGAATAGGTGCTTGGAACTAATATCCACCTAGATCAATGCTCCTCCCTTAGGAAGTAATGGTCACCATTATGTTGAGTGTCTCCATGATATCGGGAAGCTTCTGCTGAACTTGGTCCCTGGTGAGCCACTTGCCTTGGTGCAATTGTTGGCTAGCTTTGACAACCCGATACAATTGGATCCTTTGTTGGTGAGTGTTCTTGATCTGTGTGTCCATGATCTGATCATTTGTGGCTTATTCCATGCATTCTAGGTTGAGCTCTGTTGGTGTTAGTTGTTCGACAATGTCTGACGTGTTCAACAATTGTAAAAAGTATGGTCAAAGGTGGTCCACATTGAACATTGGGTGCAGACTAAGGAATGGGGGAATGTTGAGCTCAAAAGTGTTGTCTTCCATAACCTTGGTGATGGTGTAAGGCTCGTGTCAGAGTGGTTAGAGCTTTCGATGGGCTCCGACATGGCGTTCTTTCTGCAAATGCAACCAAACTTTGTTTCCCACCTGAAACTTATGTGGCACTAGATGGAAATCATGTCGTTGTTTGTACTTGACGTTGGATTTATCCAAGATTTCGTGAACCTGCTGGAAGATATGCTATATGCATTCAATAAACTGGGTTTCTTTATCAACCTCTGATTGTACATATGTAGATTTTGCTTGTGTAGTCGCATGAGGAATTGAAATATGAATGAGACACAATGGTTGAAATGTCAGACCCACTTGAAAGGGGTTGTGGCCCATCGAGCTATCAAGATATCTATTATAATTGTTTTGCACATAAGGAAATCTCTCCTCCCATGTTCGTGGATGCTTGGAGTTGTACATGCATATTATGTGCACGATCATTTTGTTTACGACCTCGATTTGGCCATTAGTTTGGGCATGTAATGCAATCGACTTGGAGAGCTTGGTGTCCAATAATGACCAGAGGCTCAACCAGAGTGTACTCAGGAACTTGCTATCCAAATCTGATATAATGGTTTACGAGATCCAAAAATGTACCCATACTCGTTCAAAGAAGAGTTTGGCAATGTCCTCTGCTATGATACTCTTCTTGCAAGCTGCCAATACAACCATCTTAGAAAATCTGTCCACGAGCAAAAATACACATTCATTACCATGGTTGGTAGAAGAGAGGTTAGACAGATAGTCCATGGAGATGGATTCCCAAGGCTAGTTGGGAGTAGGTAGATGAGTGTACATACCTTGCTTCTTGATGGTTGGCTTGGTGATGACATAGGCAGTACAGGCTCTAATCTATTTTTCAACATCTTGTCGGAGTTTTGGCCAACAAAAATACTTCTGTAGTTATGCCACAATTTTCTCCACACCAAAGTGTCCTGTGACTTGACTATAGTGCGCCTCCCAAATCAACATGACATGCTCGCTTGAACGAACACAAAGGTGGCCTAGGTAGCATAATAACATGTCTTGGAGGTGGAAATATAGAACTTTTTTGTCATCCACTAGAATTTGGTATGTGGTGGCGTCCTCTGGATTATTTTTACATAATTGTGACCAATAAGAGGTCTTGTGGCCACAAGAGTTGAGAACAGTGATCAGTGTTGCAATCGGGGGGCCACTGAGACAATCTACAACATGATTGGTACTTCCCTTCTTGTATTTAATGTTCAATTGAAATTGTTGTAAGTATGTGGAGCACTTATGATGGTGATTATTCTGGAACTTTCATTGTGTATGTATTCACTGAAGGGGTCGGTGATCTGTGTGGGTGGCCATCTCCTTCCCCATAATGTAATGTTTCCATTTTTGAGAAGCCTGGATGATGGATTACATCTCTTTACTGTAGGTGGGGTATTTCCAAATTGTTTCGGAAAGGGTCTCACAGTGATAGGCCACCAAGTGCCCTTGTTGGGTAAGAACAACACCAATATCATAGTCAGACACATCTGTCTCAATTTCAAATGGTTGTTGCGGGTCTGGAATTGTGAGCGCTGGTGTAGAGAAAAGGCGTTTCTTCATCTCAATGAATGCCTTATGTTAAGACTCAAACCAAAAAAACATTTCTTTTGCTCTGCCCTTGGTAACTTGACTTAAAGGCCAAGTGATATAAGAGAATCTCAACACGAACCTCTGATAAAAATTGGGAAGACCCAAAAAACTGTGAAGCTATGTAAGAGCGATCGTGGTTGGCCAATCCCAAATGACTTGGATCTTAGCTACATCCACATGCATGCCTTACTCATCAATGATGTAACCCAGATATTAGACCTGACTCATGCCAAAGGTGCATTTTTCTAAGTTGGCACACAATTTGTGCTACCGCAGGGTTTGAAGGACCCTTATGTTGCAAGTGCTCTTCCCAATTCTTGTTGAAGATGAGGATGTCATCCAGATATACAACCATGAATGAATTGGTAAAGGGTTGCAAGATGTCATCCATCAATCTCATAAAAGTTGCAGGGGAATTTGTCAACTCGAAAGACACGACCAAGCACTCAAAAAGGCCCTCCTTGGATTTGAATGTGGTCTTCCATACATCTGTGGTTTCTTTTGGAGCCTGGTGATAGCGAAACTTTAAATCAATTTTGTTGAGGTATTTAACCCATTTGAGATGGTCAAGACGACCATCAATCTATGGGATTTGACATCTGTTCATGACAATGATTTTATTTAGTGTCTGATAATCAATGCAGAGTCTCCAAGTCCCATCCTTCTTTATACAAGTATTATCGGGTTTCCACAAGGTGAGGAACTTGGTCGGATGTGTCCTTTTTGCAGCAACTCATGGATCAACCACTTGATTTCTTCATTTTCCAGAATAGAGTGCCGACATATCAACCCATTGAGTAAAGACACTCTGCGAGTCATATCGATTGAGGTTGAATTGACAGCGCAAAGATACCCCTATGGGTGAGGAGAAGATGTCCCTATATTCTTTCACGACCTTATCCACCTACTTTTGTTGCGTGTTCGAACCCTTCTCGGGAGATATGGATGTGGCCATGATCTTTCCCCTTATTTCGAGAGCAAATTAGAAAGAAAACAAGTTTCCCGGTCGAGGAGATGATCTTACTACATTGTGTAGTAGCGATAAAAAAAGGCAACAGTAAGCGGGCCTACCTCTGGTATCTTTTATAACCTATTTCCCAAAGTAATAATAACAATGTGATGCCTAAACTCACACACAACACACCACTTCCACAAATTTGGTTGGCTTAATAACACATCATAAAATTCAAGAGGATCAATATCAAAATTTACCTCATCCATGAAGGGATTGATGTTATAGGGAAGCTGACACTGCTGGTTGGCGTGGAGGTACCATCCTTGGTGGAGTCACTCGATGATGTATGGATGTGAGTGTGGGGTGGTTGGTAGGCCCAACTGATTAACAACCCTTGCTAAGATGAGCTTTTTTTGGCTCCCACTGTTGACAATGAACTGTAGTGGAGACCCCTTCACCCACATCTGTGAGTGGAAGAGACACTTCCCTTCCTATGGATCTCCAGGATCAATCCTCTGGACCTTGGTGGTGGCAATGGTGGTTCTAGGCTCTGCATCGATAATTTGTTTCCCTTTGTCATTCCTCTTGTCTAGTTCTCAGTCAGATTCAAAGCATGAATATGATTCTAAAGTCTTAAGCTTGAATACTAGTGACTGCTTAGTGAGACACTCACTTGTGTTCTGATTGGGCTCTTGTGGAACTCACACCACTTTCCCGTGTCCTTCTTTGTCTCCATGGTGTTGTTATTTGTTTACAGCTTCGATGTGTTGTCCTGGGTCACCCCACCTTGGCTTTGTACTTTGTCATGCAGTTTGGGGGTACATTTCCCTTGCTTTGGATTTGCAGATCCAAAATCTCACTTCTTATGTTTAAATGTTTGCTCAATCTTAACAACATATCAGTACACGATGCCAAACAAGGAGATGTCCAGGAACTCTACCTTGTCATAGATGTATTTGTGTAGACAACCATGGTACTTGAGTACCATATGCCGCTTAGAATCCTTGATACTCAACTTTGTGTGATGGGTATGAAAAATATTTGTGAACTATAAAATGCCTTGGTCCCTTCCCTACCGCAACATGGTCCATTTTATGTACATATCTTCATAGCTCCTGACAGGGTAATATTGTTCCTTGATGACATCTCAAAAATAATACCAAGTGGGTGTGGCTAAAAATAGCGAGGGTCCCTTCTCGTCCCTCTACTCATAGTAGTTTTCCGACCATTCTTTGACGTGGGGGGCAACCTTGAGGAGTGAAAAAGTAATATTTTCCGTATTGGAAAAATTATGGATTGAGAAGTAAGTACCCTTCTAGCAGATTTAACCACTTATCTACGACATTTGTTTCTATCTAGCCTTCAATGTAGGAATGTCAAAGTTAACTTGTACCTTGAAGGGGGTGGCACCTTCGAGGTGGCTACTGGATGAAGATGTTTTGACTGTTGATACTGACCGAAGGATTTGGGAAATGTTATCCATCATCTCATTCCTTTGTCACTTGAGGGCTTCTTTGAGAAATATTTTGAAAGGGTCCCCTGATTCGTCGTCTTTATTTTCTTCCACCAGGGATATCGTCGGGGCCGACGACGCTGGTCTTGCAAGGGTTCAACTAGTTCAAGTCCTAACTCCTTTTACCTCAACCTCATTGGGGAGATGCATAGAAACATAGAGAAAGAGAAGATTGCTCTGATACCATTGATTTGGATTTATGCAAGAATGAAATTAAATATGAAATTAAAATAGAAACACATAGATACAATGAAAACTGGACTTCAATTCATAAATAACAAATACTGAAAACTTTTTACATGCAAAATAGAAATAAACTAGCTTAAGCGATGATAACTTATCTCTGAGAAGAGATGTGATGACTACATGCCTTCTGAACTATGTTACCAAGAGGCTTGAAGGCCTTTTTATTATTGAGAAACAATGGAAATCCCTAAACATCCGAAATCCTAACCCTATGAGATGAAGCGCCAAATGGTTTTGCACCCTGTTGGGGTTAGTTAGTACATCAACTTCCAAGGGTCATAGCTTTGGCATATGAAGTTTGTTTGACATGTAAAATACCTTGTTAGAAATATCTATTCGAGGACAAAAACTTTCGACGACAAACCCTTATTAAATGCTCTAGGTTCCTTGTTTTCCCAATAAACATCGTTTAGGGCCGCAAAATGGCTCAGAAAGTTTAGGACCCGAAAACTACCAAAAATAGTAAAGTATGCTACAATTAAGGAAATTGAAAGAAAAAATGTTGAAGGTCTAGGTGGAATAGGCAGGTGGATACCAATATCCACCTGGATGACTAAGTCCACCAGCATGGTCATGTTCACATTGCTTGCTGCATAACATTAAGTATCCTAGCCATCACCAAAAAATGGGTTTACGTTGTCATAATTATGGTCCTAGGGTGCCCTCATAGCGGTGTGTAATTGCATGAGAGCCACAAGATCCAGGATTAAGGGTCTAAAATCCATAGAGATGAAGGCCTTATCATTTTCCCTATTAAGGCCTAGGGCCTTGACTTCCACCAGATTATCTACTTCATATAAAAGCTTCGTGATCACAACAAAAACCCTAGCAACCATAATTTCCATCTCCCCTCACAGGCCTTTCAACTCAAATTTCATATGAAATTATTTTCATATATGTGAAAATTACTTTTTTTTATAAGGATGAAAATGCATATGTACATATGGAAGCACCTATGTATATATCTATGAAGTGATTTCATATAAGAGCAAATTTAAAAAGTGATTCTTTATATGGGAGCGAATACAACAAATTCTTGTTGGATTTTGAGAAAATTACACTAAAAAATATTCGGAAAACCTTCCAAAACGTATAAGAGATATGTACATGTTATCATATATACACATATATGAAGTGCTTCCATATGTGTACTCTTCACACACATGAAAATTCTTTTGTTTATGTGCATACGTATGCACTTTCATCTGTATATATGAAAACTCAAACATATGGACATATGTCGAAAATATTTCATAGCATTGCAGAATTGCAACAATAAAAGTATTTCTGGATAAATGCATATATACATATACAAAAGCACTTTCTTAATTTAAAAAACAACTTTCACAAAAAGAACATTAAGTTTAGAGGAAAATCATATTCACGCAAACAATACTCTTAACTAAAAATATGTAGACCTAATATAGATCCATTTTAACCATGGATCTAGTATGAGCTCAGAGAGATCAAATCAGTTGAGGTGGAAATCCTTTTTATTGTGCAAAACTTAAAAAATTGCACCTCGAAGATTGCATCCCACTTGGGACTTGACAGATGATGGTTAAGATGACTCTCTCTCTCTCTCTCTCTCTCTCTCTCTCTCTCTCTCTATATATATATATATAATATATTTATATAGCATAGATGGATTTAACTTGTTGAAAATCCCTTGAATATATGTAATTAAATAGCTTAAACATGCAATTCTAACGAATACTTTTACCATATCTCCTTTGTATTAGGTTGTAATATCAACCACCATTAGTCCAACAACACTTAGAGTGAGACTATGTTTTATAATACTTTTATGTATAACTAACGAAGTATGTATATTTTTTGTTTTTATTTTGATTGTAGTTGACATTATTTTTTAATTTCAAGAATATTTTATTTTGATTTTAAAAAAGACGTTGAGCACAAACATAATTACACATCGCCATACTAAGTTGTAGAACGAGTCTCTCGACACATTAATTAGAAAGATTATATTATTATAATATAACTAATCCAATAATTTTTTTATGGAAAATATATTATTATTTATATTTACAATTTTTTTTTTCAAAAAAATGAAAAAACTATCTCAAAACAGGGATTTTTTTTTCTTGTTTTGTTTTTGATGTGTTACATCACCATATATTAATTATATATTTATATAATATATATTATCTATAACACGAATATATATATATATATATCACATCACCAAAGCTTCACCACACTACCAAGCTTCTTGATTTGTTAAGTCAAAAAACTAGTTTATCCTTTTTTTATTATCATAGGAATAAAATATTAAAGAGACTCTCTTTTTTATGATCATAGAAATCAAATATTAAAGAGTCTCAATTAATCTCTTAGTTTCTTAAGGTCCGATAAACCATATTAGTCTTCATAGATGTTAATCAACATCATCATCATAGTTGTGGTCTATCCTAAATCTCTTTATCCAAAATATAAAAATATTAATTGAGTCTCTCTTCTTTATGATCTTAGAAATCAAATTTTAAAGAGTCTCAATTAACATCTTGGTTTCTTAAGGTCTGATAAACTATATTGGTCTTAGTGGATTTTAATCATCATCATCATAGTTGTGGACCATTCTAATTTTTTTTAATCCAAAATATAAAAAAGATAAATTGAACTCTCCTATTCAAAGAGATAACCATGATACTTTAATTAATTAATTAATTTAGAAAGAGACTTTGGCTTAAATGAAGCTATTTAGATAGATATATGTTGAGAAAGAATTTGGTTAAATTCTCATTCATGTGCATGCAAATCATTTTATATCATTTCAATTTAGTTAAAAGTATCAAATCATTTTATATCATTTCAATTTAGTTAAAAGTAATCAAATTCCAATTATTTATTTCAAAAGGGATTTTTTAATTTCGAATTCATTAAATAAATCATATTCTCTTTATTAACCATAATACTTTAATTAATTAATTAATTTAAAAAGAGACTTTGGCTTAAATGAAGCTATTTAGGTAGATATATGTTGAGAAAGAATTTGGTTAAATTCTCATTCATGCGATTGCAAATCATTTTATATCATCTCAATTTAGTTAAAAGTAATCAAATTCCAATTATTTATTTAAAAAAGGGATTTTTAATTTCGAATTCATTAAATAAATCATATTCTCTTTATTAATTTCAACTCCAAACCCTTAGTTTTTAATAGTGTGAAATTGGTTAATACTCTTGAAGGTAAAATAGGATTATTATTAAAAGTATAAGGAGTAGTTTTTAAGTGTGACTTTTTGAAGCTTCCAGCAGATATCTGGGCAGAATCCGACAAAAAACATTTATGGCCAAATCTTGATTTGTGTTGTTTAAATTGGCCTTTTCACTACATATATAGATTCAACACCCTCAAAAACCCCTAGGGAACTTCGATTGTGAAGAGTTCACATGTCAAACTTGTGATTTCAATGAATCCTTGCTGGAAATTAGATTGGAGAATAAACCATAAAACTTTTCAAATGATCACATTTAAAGGACTTCTCTTTCTATAATATTATATATATATATATATATTATATATGAAAAATTACTTAAAGAATTATAAAACATCTAAATATATGTATCATCAAGGTTTTTATCTTTTGAGGGGTCCTTTTTGTGTCCTTTATGTAATTTAGATGTTGAATTTGTGGATCACATGTTTTTGGCATGTCATATATCTGCACAAATTTGAAACATTATGTATCAAGTCTTATAGTTAAATCTCAGATGGGAGGATGAGTCATTAAATGAAGCATGGAAGATTTGTTAACATGAGGCAAATCCTAGGAAGCTTAGGAACATCCCTATTTTCATTTTCTGGGGCATGTGGATTGGTAGGAATAGAAAAAAATTCCAAGAGAAAGTTTTCTTACCTGATCAGATTGTAGCTGAAGTCATTGTTATATATGAGTTTCTTCCTGATGAAGAAGAATAATCAAATTTCCATATCATCACCCCTGAAATCATCAATGAAGATATGCCATGGGGTTATTTTGATGGTTCATCTCAAAATGGGAAATGTGGTGGGGGTGATGTACTTCACCTTAACAACTCTCACTCTGTCAAATTAAAGTATGTACTAGGACATGGCTCAAATAATTTTGAGGAACCTTATAGCCTTAAGTTACTTGTCCTCTTCGCTTTGGAAAAAGGGTGCCGACAATTGCAGATTTTTAGGGATTCAAAAGTAATTATAGATTGGTTCAATCAGAAGTCCATATGTTACACACACACGCTCAGACATTTATTTGAGGAGATTATTATTTTAAAAGCACAATTTGATCGTATCTCTTGTCAACATATTTACAGAGAAAGGAATGCACTTTCTGATCAGTTATCCAAAGAAGGCGCTCTCCAGGATTGTGATAGTTGGTTGATATGAGAACATAATGGGACAAACTTCTCTCAGTATTATCATCGCCCTTTCATTGACATCACTGTGGTTACTGCTAATATGTGATAAATTTTGAGCATATATATACATATTTATTTTGCTAATGTATTTCTTACAGTATTAGACTTTGGATAGTTTATTTATTGCACACTACAAGAACTCTTTTTGTATGTATATGAGAGTTGTATATTAGGTAGCTCTGGGCTTATTTTGAAAGGCTAAATTTTGGACAACTAAATTTTCAGTGAATGATTGTTGGGTTACAGAGAATCAATTTTGATATGCTATTTAGCATCTACAACATGTAATTTTCAATATTTTATATAATAAAAATTATGGTTTTTCCTTGGGGAAAATCATTCTCAAAATTTTAATAAAATTAAAATAAGAATATCTCTATATATAGAAATGTGAAATTTATATAAATGTAAATAATCTTATTAAAAAGAAACGTAGGTTCATCTTAACTTAGGATATACCAAGCACAAAGAGAAATTAAATTTCTCATATTACAAATATCTACTAAAAAGAGATCTGTATCCTTATATATTTGATCCTTATCAATACTTGATAGATTCATAATTAAAATAAATCTATACTAGTTTATAGCCATACAAATCTTCTACTACATATCTTATTCATATTATAATTAAGAAACAGGCGACCAACGATTTAATATAAATAAAATAAAATATCATAAACAAATTGTAATTGTCTTAATACTTTTCCAAAATAAATCTGCTTTAAAAATGTCGAATTCAATCTTTTAAATAATTATATGTTATAATTTATGTAACTTTTTTTACATCAAATTCATCATTTAATAAATACATTACCTGAATTATATATATATATATATATATAGATAATCATTTTTATTGGTTAATTTTTTTTTTTATCAAACCTTAATTATATAGTACTTCCATGCTTAGTTATTAGGTTTTAAATATATTTTTTCTAAATTCCTTATCACTTTAAAATCTAATTATTTATAAAACATGATAGAAGTATTAGATTTTTAATAATAATCTTGAGGGTTTAAATACATTCTTTGCATATTATTTATCACTCTAAAAGTTAATTATTCATAAAACATGATATGAAGTATTAGACTTTAGAGTAGTTTTTAAGTGTGATTTTTTTGAAAGTTTTCTGGTTTATTTTGGATCAATCTAATTTGTGTAAAATTTGGCAGGGATATATTGAAATCACAAGTTTGATAGGCGAACTCTTCACAATCGAAGTGCCCCAAAATTTTTTGAGGGTGCTGACTCCATATATGCAGTAAAAAAGAATATTTATATAGCTTGACTGGGCCTAATGGTTAAGAGCATGTGTTTCCTCCTAAGAAGTCACAGGTTCAAAACCATAGGGGGGTAGAGTATGTATGCCTTCGTAGACTTAGCAGTCAAATCGCTACGCGGATGTGGATCCATTGTCCCACAGATAAGGGGTTCTCATACATCAATTTGGTGTCTGGCTTGGCTGTGACCTTAAAATTGGATAATAATAATAATAATAATAATAATAATAATAATAATAATATATGTTTTGAAATATGAATTATTATTATGAGTTTCAACTCACAATTGATTTACATGTTGACCATTATTAGTTTAACATTGATTAATGCAACTTATACTATTTTATTTTGAAAAAATAATATAAAAAAATATATTTTTCATCCATTTGATTGCACCATAACTTTACAGTCTTATTGCAAAATTTCCAGAAGCCGTAGTCTACCTATGCTATGGTTTGGAAGTTTTTTGGTATATTTTTGGGTCTAATTTGGTCAAAATTGGTAGGATGTTTTTGGAATCACTAGTTTGGGTTGAAAATTCTCCACACCCTGAGTGTCCTAGGGGCTTTTCATACTGTTGAGTCCATATATGCAGTCAAAAACTCGGTTTTTAACAACAAAAAATAAGATTTGACCCAAAATAATGTCACGAAATTCTTGCCAAAAAATCCAAAACATAGCATGTTTAGACAAAGCCTTTGCACAATATATTGTCATATGGATAATTGTCTCACATATTTTTATGCCATAATTTATGGATATAGTTACAATATTCAAGCATGAATTTTAGATATTTGTGAAGTGATTTTTCATTCTTAAGCTTTGTAGGAAAACCACCCACAACAAAAGCCTTAAAAATAGCTCGTACTGAGGTAAATAACATATTTACCACCAATTACTTTCCACTTTTATTTATGTTTTTCTCAGCATAGACTTACTAGTGGTTACTACCCACCAAACTTATGAAAGTCCTTGTGCCTAAGCAAACACTTAATTTATCCACTTGAAATCTCAATTTATTAGTTGCTACTAAAGCAAGAATATATTTGATTTTCCCCACTATCAATTTAGCATTGACTAATGGAGATTATATATATATCTTCTTCTTCTTCTTCTTTTTTTTTTTTTTTTTTTTTTTTTTTTTTTTTTTTATTGTTCTGCAATTTTTCCTGAGCATAATTTCTAACTTGTGTGGTAGGGACTAAACTTCATTGCATAATTTGTTTCTCTTGTTTATTTACTTTTTAAAATGTGATATGTATATTATGATTTTTCTTTGTAAAAAAATGTTTGTAATTTTGTTCATAAAAAAATTACAATAGAACTCCCGATCGGGATGTGGGTCGATGTCACAGAGGCCAGGATGGGATTTGATATGGGTAGTATGAAGGCCATAGCGATTGCCGCCCCCCACATGCTCAAGGTAGGGGGTGCAGTGTCCTTCAGAATGAATGCATGGACTGTGAGTGGGCAAGGTGGCAGAGAAGGTTAAGGCATTCGACGTGCAGGATAGGAGAGAGTAGTTGTGGAGACACGAGGTGATTTAGAGCCGGGGAAGGGTGAAGGCAAGCAAGGAACCTTAGTTGCGGACAAAAAACGGATTTCGGGTATGTAATTTGTCTTGATCCTATATCGATTCCATGATCTGGCTGGGGTTCTGCGGGGGGGAAGGGAGGGGCAAGAGACCGTCGCAATGGGGATTAGCTTTGTATGGGATGCATTAGGGGCGGAAAGGGTATGCCATGGCCTGGTTCTACGTTTTGATTCTCTCCCAATCGAACCAGAACCTTGGTTGCGGAGTGGGAAAATGCGGGCTGAGAAGATATGCGGGTCTATCTTTAGTTTCTCAGGCAGGGGAATAAGGGATAGTGGTATTGCAATTCTTGGGGGGCGGGGTGCTGAAGAGAGAGGCAAGAAAGAGCTGAGGGTAGTGGGATGGGAATTCAGCCATGGTAGTAGGATGCAGAGTGACCCTTGGGAAAATGGGAACCCGCATGGCACTGAGGGCAAAGCAAGGGACCCTGGGCGGGAATCTGGGTGGAGGGGCAAGCAAAGCCATGACTCGCATCTGCTGGTTGAGGGTGAAAGAAGTGGGTATAATTGCAAGCGTCTTGCCAGGATCTAGATAGGCCTGTGGGCTTAGCTCCAGATGTAGCGGGACGATCGGACAATGAGCCATAGAAAGGGGGAGTGGTACTATGAGGAGCCCCGGGAGAAGAGTCATAAACCCACTTCCCTTGGCCATCTTCGGGCTCTGGGCTATCCTAACACTCAGGTGGAGAAGTATGTAAGAGAGGCAATGCATGAATGGAAAATGTGGGATGCTGAGTAAGGTTTGACAAACCTAACTTCTTTTGGATGTCAACAGGGCTCCACTGCAAAGGTTATGGCTCAAGCAACAAGAGGATGTGGACGTGGTAGGGGAGGTCTGACCCCCTGGACAGACAAGGGGCCGAGCACGTCAGAAGCTTGTAGGGGTCGTAAGCCTATAGATCACCTCATAAAAGAGGCAACAACAACATACTGAGATGGTACAGACACGAGAATTCGGAAGTTGATAGAAGACTGGGAAGTGGAGATTAAGTAGGAAAGCAAATCAAAGGATGAGCTTGACAATTGGAGGACGCTCGTCCCAAATCTAGGGAATACCCGTGGGAGAATTGCTCAGTTTAAACACACCCTCTATCTATATTTCTTAACGAAAAGCATTCTTGGAAAAGTGATGGAACAAATCCCTGTGGGGATGGCGGTTATACTGTAGGGCCTACCAAACTATAAAAGAGATATGGAGAAAATCCTCTTCCAGGTGCACAAATAGGACATCAGGGTGGATAGAATTGACTGCCACATCCCTTGCATTTTGGAGTTGTGTGAATGACAGGGGTGACTGTTGGAGATCCTGCTCCTGTTGCTTCTGTCTTAGCTGAGAAGAAAGACTAGATTCCCCATGCATAATTTTTGTTTATTTGGTTAGCTTTTAATTTGCCTGTTGCATATGCTAGTTTTTACAGTTATGTAGTATTTGGACATGAGATCGAGACTTATCTAGCTTGGCTAGAAAGACTGAAACAATTCTATTTTTGGATGGCTTATAACGCTGACTAGTGGCTAGCATACTTGGTTTCCCCTCAGGGCAAGTTGAGGCCACTTGGGTAACCTGTGTGGTGTAAATTTTCCTAATATATAATAAAAAATGGGTGGATCTGCCAAGCTTAATAAAAAAAGAAATTACAATAGAACAAATTGAAATAAATAAATTTAATAATTTTATCACTTTTTTAAATATTTACATTCACTTACAACCACTACAACATCCCCCCATATTGAGCCAATATTTAGATGTTTACACTTATTTACTTACACTGCAACATGTCCCTCATACTGTATTGGACAATACATTTTCCCCATATTGGGCTATAGAGAGTCTCTTGGGGAAACTTGCACAGCTATATAAGTTAAGTAATTGTGGATAGTAAGTGATCCATAATAAGCATCACGACACTTACCTCATGATCCATATTACATTGTCAAGATTTAAAAAATAAAAAGATTAATTAAATTGTAGCTATAAATATGTTTTGTTACAATTCCATTGACCAATACTGTGGCTTATCAATAGTGCATTCCCGAAAACCCATAACTCATTTCATATGACACTTGTTCATATGCCATTGTTTTAATTAATTAATTTAATTAAAAGGGAAAAAAAGATTAACTAATTTTGAGAGAAATTTCAACCTTCAATTTATGACTATTACTAAAAATATTTTGAAATATTCCATCGAGATTAAATCTCTACCATACACCTAATAATTATTGATAGTTAAACTAAAATTTTAGAAGCCTATTTAAAATAAACACATTGTCAACAAAATTAAGTGTGCTAATAATGTAAAATGAAGTCTATCTTTAAAAAGTATAAGAAGCAGGGGCTTCCTCTGAAGGAGAAAATGAAGCTTGTTGTGAAATTTCTATATCTTTTGTGATGAATACACGAACTCCTACATGAACCCGTACACGAATATTTGGATCTTCACGCAATAATGCTCTTTAACAACCTCCTTCCAACTCTAGAAAAACATCCCTCAATCCTCGGTGAACCTCCGACGAAACTCATATGAACTTCTCCTCTCACAAAATATTTAGAATAACATAACAGAACAAAAACTTATGCGGAACAATTTGATTTTTTTTTCTCTTTTATTGATTTCAAAAGATGGATTACAATGCAGGAAGTCTTTAAGAAATTTCAATCAGAGATAGTCTGCTTGGGAATTTACCAGATGCTACATCTTAAAATAAGATGCAAACCAGAGGCTACCTGGCCCTTTGTAGACTCTGCCTTTGAATTCTCTGAAACAATATAGATTCAAACCTAATGAGTTCAACCACTTTAGATTCTTACTAGGGTTGTTAGGCCCTGATACGCAGGCTTTTTAAACTTGACACTCAAAGAGACTTTCTTCGTGATTCAATCAGATCAAACACAAACATTTGCAGATGCAGAGCAGGAAGAATATCTTTGACACAAAATCAAAAGACTCTAACTCTCAAACTCTCAACTCCAAATGCCCCAATGACCCTTACTTCTCTCTTTTTTATAGGATGAGAAGGGGACAAACACTAGACAATCGGACATACATACCTTTTGTACAAAGATTCCGAGATGTGGATCAAATCACACAAGAAGTTGGAGAAGTGCTCCGAGTCTCGGAAAGTGATTTACTGTAAAAGATCTTACACAGTGGATATTTTAATGGAATCCCGCAGAAAACTGTCACTACCAAAGTCAAGTGACTAGACATCACTATACATTGTGGAGGATTTTGTCTGGGAGCCCAAGGAAACCATTTATTCTCTTCCTGATGGGTTGGTACTAGGAAATCTTCCATTTGCATGATGATAGATACCACTAGTATCCCAATCTTTGTATATATTCTTCTCACGATCATTGGTTTACCAAGAATGGTTTAGTGTTTTATCTTTGTAAGAACAAGCCATTGATGATGTCCCCTCATGAAGTAATCAAGTATATGGTCATTAGGATTTTTTTCATATCTATTATGGTTTTGCAGGGTTGACGAAAACAATCCACACACTCTTGACAGTCCCGCTAAAAATCTACTTCAAAATACTTGGATCCATGGCAATTTTGTAGCCATTGAAATCATAAATTGTATCTGGAAAAACAAGACTAGGATTTTTCTGAGGCCACGTAAGGCGTGGAGGATGTTCTGGATATATGGTTCTATTAATGGTGTAATATTTATGGATTAATTTAGTTCGGTTACTCCCTTCATTCCATATTACAGTGATATCCTGAAAATTTTCACTAGGTGATTCTTCTGCAAGATGTGAAGCCATTACTGATCTTTGCTAAACCATATCGTGTATCCACTTGTTTGATTTAGGATACACTCTCCTCTCTGGTACAAGATGTTGTAAGTCCATGTGTGGTTGTAGATTAGCATCTAGGAATTTCGCATTTCATAGCTGCCATAAAGGTTTCCATTTTTCAACATAAATTGGCCAAGGAGTATCTTATGGAATATTTCTCAATTCTTCCTATTGATTGTTAGGATTCCATCTCGTGATGATTACCATTAGAATGTCTTCTTTCTTCAGATATTCTCTACTGAGGAAGTCTCGTAGACAATTTTTTATGCCTTTGATGTGTTCTACATCAAAATCAAAATTTGCAAACAATGCTTGCCATCTAGGAACTTGGATTCACTAGGATTTTTAATGTATTTTGTTAGAACTTTTTTGAGTGTAGAGGCATCAGTTCTGAGTAAAAATTTCTTATGTACAAGGTGGAGATCGAAATTGTCAATACAATTCCATGTTTCTTTGACTTCATTTTCAATTGTTAAATAATTCTGCTCGGTCGGACTCCATGTTCCTAAGGAAAATTGTATAACTTGTTCTTCTCTGTCCTTTATTTGTTTTAAAATTCCTCCCCATCCAATATTACTGGTATCACTTTCTACAATTTTAGGAATATGTTCATTTGCAACATAGAGAATAGGAAATTTTTTTACCTTGGATTTTATTTTCCTGATTGCAGCAATATGTTCTTCAGTCCATGGTACTGGTTCTTTTTTCAATCTCTGGTTTAGTAGGCTTCGGTTTGAGGCACACCCTTTATAGAAATTACTAACATAATTTAGGCATCCTAAGAACCTCTGCAACTACGTCTTATTTGTACTTTTATCAGGAAATTTGTTAGCAAAATCTAAGGCATGTTTCTGTAGTGTGATCTGCCCATCTTCAATAGTATGGCCAAGGTATTTTATGGTTGTTTGGAACAACTCCATTTTCCTCTTGCTCAGTACTAAACCATTATTCTTTGTTATCTGTGAAAATTTCTGGACAGTTTAAAAATGTTCTTCCACTGATTTTGAAAAAATGAGCACATCATATATATACACAATAAGCCAATCAAAATATGGATTGAAAATCTAATCCATTATCTTCTGGAATTTGGATGGTGCATGTTTCAGACAAAAAGGCATGACATTCCACTCATAATGTCCAACAAGAATACTAAAAGAAGTTTTGAACTTATCTTCTTCTTGTATGGAAACTTGCCAAAAACCAGATTTCATGTCGAATTCCGAAGATTTTGGCGCCCGCTATCTTGCTTATCAAACTGGTTTTGTGGGGAATTGGATATGTGTCATCAACAGGACAATATTTAGAGGCTTATAGTTTATAACTAATCTCGGGACTCCTCTAATTTGTTCTGAGTGTTTGTTGAGATAAAATCCATAGTAGTTCCAGGGACTGTTAGATTCTTTGATTAACACTCTTTTTAAGAGATCTGCAATCTCTTCCTAACATAATACTTGATATTCCATGTTCATAGGAATTTCCTGACTTTTGCAAGGTTTTCTTGCATAGTATTCCTTGAAGGGAAATTTGACTTTGTGTTGCTTTCTGCCACATAAAGCATTTTGATTTTCTTTGACAAACCCTTTCAACACTAAAACTAAAAATATCATATCATTCAAATTCTTATTTACACTATTTACAACAACTTGTATAGTATCAAACATTCCTTTTGCTCAATGGTTTTAGCCATATTCATTCCAAGCCCTTTAATTGTAGAGTTTGTCCAGTTGATTTGTTCACTGGATTTATGTATCCTTCCATTTATTCCTAAGGTTGAGTCATCTTTTAACACTAAAGGAATGGATTTGGTAGTGTTAGCTGATTCTCCTAGCACAATTCCCTTGAATGGAGGGAAAGTACTATTGGTTTCTAGCTTGCTTCCATCGCAAGTTGTCAAAGTATGTTTCTATGTAGATGAGGATTCTCATATGCCATCTATACTTCTGTTTGGTCTCTTAATTTCCTCTAGGTATAAAAGGAGATCCATGAGTTAGTGTTGTCCATGAAATCTTTCCATTGCAGAGAAAGTGTATTTTTCTCTTGAGTAGTTGTGCTAAGACCAAATTCATGGGCCTCAGGGTGAGTATACATATCCCACTTTAGGATATTCTTCATCCATTTGGCATGTATTCTATTCTTTGGGAATCCATCTGTTACACAACATTTTATTGCTGTCCCTGTACTCCCCATCCCTTGATCCTGGAGGACCTCTACAGTGAACCTTACATGCTTTCCTATCATGAAGAAACTCCCATTATGTCCCTCTTCATGAGCAAAACAATTCCCTTTTACATAATTTCTCAAAAATCTTCTATTTATCCCAGTTTACAAGACTGGTGGTAGTGACTCGTGTCCTCCTCACGCCTGTCCCTAGCGCTGATCGGATCGACTGAGCCTTTTCCCAGTCATGCCGATCCTCTTTTGGAAAGTTTTTTAAATATGGAGCCGAAGCTTCCAACTCTAGAAACTTCGTAACGAAAGTTTGGTAAATGGTTAGGCCAGATGGAGCTGAGGAGGTCAGCTTGAGATCCTTTCCCCTATTAGGATGGAACTACCTCAAGAGATAAGACCTTCTCCCATGAGAAGAGGAACCATTTTCCGTCCATTCAAGCTATATAAACCTCCAATTTTCCCAAGCATGAGCTATTGTTAGTGTGTGTTTTCTAGTGTCAATTAAGTTTTGTTTGGAGTAATCAACAAGTTATCCATACTTTGTAGCTCTCTAGTTGTGATTAAGGGATAATTGTGAGTTGGTTTGGTGTGGAGCCTAAAGGGAAGAGCCTTGAGACTATCATTGTTGGGGCCATCCATGGAATGTTAGAAGAAGTGTGTGGGAACCCGGATTTATCAGAGGAGAACAACAACGTTAAGACACCGGTTGTAATCTCTTCTTGATTTAATAAATATGCAACTATCGATTGATTTCCTACATAATATGTCATCTCACATGTTTATGGCTTAATGTTTCTTGACTTGTTAAGTAGGTTGAATAGAATCTTTCTATTATTACAGTTGTTGTTCGCTGTTGTTTACTTATTTCAGGTGCTCGAAGAAGGAAACGGGAGATAGCTGGAGCGAGGAAGCAAGGTCATCACAAACGGGATAAGAGTACTAAGAGGTAGGCCCTCTTAATTGGTTCTAACCTAAGGAAATCTTCCATAGAATGTCTTGTTTGTGGTTAGACCCGATTGCGGGCTAGAGGAATTGTTTGTGTCCGCAGTTATAATTTTACCTACACCACAAATTGGCGACTCCACTCGGGAACCGATCCTTCTGTTTGCTTGCTTGAAATTTCATGGTTTTGTGTGAACCTTTCTAGTTTCTCCATTTCCCTTTAGTTATATCTAATTTTCTTTGTTTACTGCTCTGGGTCTGAAATTCACAGTAGCAATTATGGTCTCAGCATTTGAAATTTTTTATTTTTTTCTTTGCATCCTCGCTCAACGCGCTTATTTCGCTGGTAGTCACGTCAACCAGCGTGATATGTTCAGAAACACTCGCGTCGACCCCCTTCTGGCACTTGTTTTCAGTTAGGAAGTCGCGTCGATGCCTGTAGGTGAAGATTAGGGTTTACCCTACATCTCGACTAGTGTGTCTTTCTCTCTTGATTTCTGCCTTGTAACTTGTTTAGATTGTTTTCTCCTTGATTGGAAAGCTGCATTTTGACTTGGTTTATTTGCTTGTTGGCTTGCCTTCTTTTTACTTGATTTCTTGAGTGTGTGGATGGTTTGTAGCCCTAGGACATCGAGGTTTACATCCATTCAGTTGATTGTGAACTCAGTGAGTCAAGTTCTTGGTGAATTTACTCCTTGAATTTCGCTTATAGTCCTCTAACTGCTTTGGTCTCCATCACACAAGTTTGAAAAGTTTGTTTGCTTGTTTAAACATTTCTTTTCCAGCATAGGTCACCTTACATGTCTTGGTTTTGGTAGAGTCATTTCTTCATTAGTTTGAAAGAGATTTTGTTTTGTGCCTTTTCATTTGCTTGAGAGTCGATTGTCTCAAAAACTTTTTCATTGAAGTGTTTTACGAGAAATTCATTTTGTCATTTCATGAAATGCACATAATTCTAGTTTGTTGCGTCAATATGTTATGTTAGTTAGCATCATTGAAGACTACGGTTGCATTTTCATTTGAAAAGAAAAAAGAATTCTCTTTACTTTTGAAAGGACTATTTGGAGTGTACTTGTTAGGAAACTAGGAATTGGAAAGATTTTTTTCATTAGTTTATTTTCAAAAAGTAAAGTAGTGAAAAAAGACATTTTTGCTTTCAGTTGCTTGGTTGTTTTCATTTGATTGTGTTTTCTAACCTCTCTAGTGTAGATGATTCATCGAATTGAAAGAGTCTTGTCTCACTTAGCTGCACATAGGAATTTTCGAGTCACATCGCTAAGGCCTGAAAACCGAGACATAATTCATGATAAACTTTAAAATGAACTCAATTAACCTAAGGCACATTTGAAACCTAACGATCACATCTAGAAGGTCTAGGCTAGAGACATGTTCCATCTTCTTTAAACCTAGCAACTATTGTTAGCTTCGGCACTAGAAAACGCTAGTACAGACTTGTGCTCCTCGTACCGTCGAGTATATAAAGGGAGACCGCTCTAGGCTGCAATCCTTTATCCATAGGAAGCAGAGTTTGCCACCTTTCAAACATGATACATCAAACACAACATTCTAGGAGATTGCCTGCCTATACTTCTTGGTTCACCGGGAGATATTCTGCAGTTCACAGTTGCCTGGTAATCCCTTTTACCTAGATCATCCGGAGTAGTCATATGATCTTTTTGACTCATTAAAATAAAAATATCATTCGAGCGCTTGTCCTTTCGAGCTCGTTTTCAATAGAAAGTGATAGAGTCATATTTTCTTCTTTCTTGACTCTTAAAACATGAAAGAGCACCAATTTATTTATGCTTCTTTAAAAATTGTTGCCCACAATCTTATAACATCCTATTAGTATTTTCTAGACCAAATGATGAGTATTCCTTAAAGTAAATTTTAAAGCCTTAAAATTTATCTCTCTTTTCCTGTTAACTGAGACGAGGTCATCGTGGGTAAACCATCTGGTTCACCTAGTTCCTCTTCCTCTCCTCCGTCTGAAAGATTCTCTAAGGAGCCTTTTCTTGAATTACCAGAGTCACTCGAGGACCAAGGTTTTTGAACTCAGAATCATTCTGAGCATTCAACCTTTGTCATATTTTCCTCCACCTACTTCGGATACTAGGTCACCTTTTGATATTGGCCTGAAATCTCGGGACAATCCCGTCCAGATTCCTGAGAATTTGCGGACTACTGAAGGTCAGCTTGGACTAGTTATATATCCTCCAAATCCTTTTGTTCGACCCTGTTGTGATATCACCATAGCGTCCATATAGTCCGTATGATCAGCCGGGTGTTCCTTTGGAATTATCTCCTCGTACATCTTTGGTCATTGGAACCCGAAGGCGAAGCTCCAGATACCTCTCTGGATTGATCATAAGTTTCTATTCCACACACTGTCGAAGAGGAAGAGCATCAATTTCCTCCTGAAGGTTTCCCCTACACGGGGAGCATTCCCATCAGTGTGTATCAGGATTTTCCACCTAATTATGTGACTTTAGCATAGTTGGTATCAAGTACACTTAGTGCCTCATCACTTTATCACAACCTTGTTTAGACATATGGCGCTATGCCTACCACAGGTCCATTCATTCAGACCTCCCAATAGACAGTGATTTCTTCAGTTACTTCAGTCCTGATGCAACCCACCGTTCCAAACCCTCTTGTCTCGTCCATCCAAGTCACTCGTCCGGTTCAATCGACAATTTCGAGTCATGTTCATGTCAGTTCTTCGATCCCTTCGGTTAGTGCACGGGTTGTGCCACCACCTGGGGGGAAGAATATGAATGTGTCTATGGTGTCAGGTACAACTAATGTGAGTAGCTCACAGGCTCAGATGGTTGGGATGAGCCAACCTTCTTCTGGTGCTATCCAAAACCCTACTGGTCCTGCTGGATCGAGCAATGTCCAGTACCAATAGGTCCAAAATCCCGTTGGTCTGCGTAGGTCAAGCAATTTCTAGTATCAATAGCCCTATGGGGCTCAGGTTTAGTACCAAGATCCTTATGTTCCATATGGTTCCCAAGGAATGGTCAATCCGCCTTACGTCCTTTAGCTTGGATAATATGTTCAACCTGGTCCTTCCACTTTTCCTAGTGGTTATGGACAGATACGGTTCGGAAAATTTCAAGGTCTTAATCCAGGAACTATTCAAGTACCCTTGCAGCAAGGACAACCTCTGCAACAACAAGGACAACCTTTGTTGCAGCAAGGGCCATCCGAACAACAATAGGGGTATATGATACCATAGAAAAGACAACTGCAACAACCATAGGGGCAACCCTCGCAATAGTTGCAGCAAACCATGTAGCCACAAATGCAGTATGCTCAACAAACCTCCCAGCATATGTCTTCATAAGGCCAACCTCTGCAGCCATAGGGACAACCTTTGTAGTCACAGGGTCAACCCTTGCAGTAACAGAGCCAACCCAGGCAACAACAACCCTTATATACATATCAAAAGGGTCAACCCTTGCAAGGACAAGGTCAAGGTCAAGTCTTGCAGCAGCAGACCCAAAATCCTAATGTCCAAGGGCAACAGGTTCAGAATCATTTTTTCGAAGGGAAGTAGGTCCAAAATCCCTATGTCCAAGGGCACCAAGTGGAAAATACTTTTTCCTAAAGGTAGCACGTCCAAAATCCTATTTTTTAGGGACAACAAGTTCAAAACCCATACGTCCAGGGACAATAGGTGCAATATCCATATGTCCCAGGCCAACAGGCTCATTAGAATTTTAACCGTATGTTGCTTATCAAAAACCTGTGGCTGGATAGTTTCAAGGCTTTCAAGTTCAAAATCCTCCCTACGGGCAAGGTAACCTACAGTGGGGGCAAAATCATATGCCATATGGACAAAACCCTCCACTATGGGGATGAAATCCTTACCAGCAGGGATGGGCTCCTCCGGTTGGACCCGCTTATCGACCTCCAATGCCTTTTAGTACTCAATTGCTATTCTTGGCTACATTAGAGTTGCCAGATGTGTCTCGAGTCACGAATGATCCAATTCTTCATTTGCCATACTGGCCTCCGGTCCCGTCCAAGATCCCGAGTGATTGTCCGAAGTTCGATGGGAAAGTAAAAGAAGATCCTTAATCCCATGTGATGACATATCACCTTTGGTGCTCTTCGAATTCCT
The DNA here is from genome assembly GCA_000404065.3 of Pinus taeda. Taxonomy (NCBI): domain Eukaryota; kingdom Viridiplantae; phylum Streptophyta; class Pinopsida; order Pinales; family Pinaceae; genus Pinus; species Pinus taeda. The sequence goes on from APFE030112975.1 coordinate 94,824, forward strand.
ACATTGATGATTCTATTCGTCTCCATCATTTCCAACGAACCCTTACAGGTGCTGCAACCAAGTGGTACATCAAGCTCCCTCGAAGTACTTATCACGACTTCAACTCTTTAGCCATGGATTTCCTCACGCATTTCCAGTTGCTGGTTCGCTATGAAAGTGGCACCTATTTGCTTACATCACTCAAGCAATAAACTATGACACACATCTCTGAACACATCCATGAATGGAGACGTAGACATCACTTGATCAAGTTCGAAATTTCTGATCAGTTACTGACCGAATGGTTTACCAAAACATTCGTCGCTCCAATTGCTTGCGATATAGCTATGGGTGGATGTGTTATTGAAGAACAAGCCATTGCTCGTGCCCAGTACTTAGATCTCGTCTATTCTCAGTTTGTCACTTTGTATGAGTTGTTACCCAATGCTTCGAGGCCATCATTCAATCCAACGTCATCGAAGTCATAGGCTACACCTCCTATTGATGGAGTAATTGGTTCAGTGTCCCAAACCCTTGCGAAATATTCTTCCAAATAGAATTTGGTCTCAAACACTGCTTCCAATAGTCCCTCTTAGAATTCACCTGGCCCTGGTAAAACCTCAGAGGTCCACACTGTTCAGTCTACCACAACAGACAAATCCTCGAAAGGTAAGAAGAAAGGCAAAGGCAAGGGTAAAGCAAATGCCCCAAAATAGGGTCCTCCTAAGTCGTCTGCTAGTGATTCTTCACAACAGAAGCCTAAGTACCCGTGCCTCATTTGTGAAGAGGATTACTATACAAAAGGATTGTCCCCGATGGTCTGAAGGTAGTCATTTGCTCAAAGGGACCCCAGCTGTCCTGAAAGAGCCATTTCCATCTCAACAGACTCAAATGGTAGACCAGCCTCAATTGTCTACTTCCTTAGGATCACAAGTGTTCATGATGAGTATGGCTATTAATGTCGCTACTAGATCAAAATATTATCAAACTCCTACCCCGACAACAGGGAAAGAGAAAGAGGCCACCCCTTCTTCTTCTACCCCACCAAGTTTTGGTCCTCTCCATATCGAGCGACCTAATCCTGATTCTGCTATTCGTCCAACTTCTCGAGGTGTGCTAAGTAAGTCCTCGTATAATCCCAACGCTCGAATCACTCAACATTATAATATTGTTGAGGATTTGGCTCAGGTGGCATCAGCTATGCCTGTGCTCGAGGTACTCCAAAGCTGTCCGTCTCAGCAGAAATCATTACTGTCAGTTATTGGAGGTATTGATCCTACTGATTCTAAATTGATATGTTTTGATCTAGAGAACCACATTCTGTGACTGCCTCATGAGATTTCGTTTTTCATTCAGGTAATCATTAATGAGAAAACCATTCATAGTATCGTCATCAATGAATGTGCTTCTACTTGCATCGTGTCACTCACTTGCTGGAAGGCAATTGGTTCTCCTACTCTGAACTAGTCCCCTAACACTTTGGAAGCTTTCGACGGGCGTGATTCATGATCATTCGGTGTCTTACCCAACCTTGCCATTACTTTGGAGGGCAAGACAGTACATGTTGAGGTAGATATTGTTAACACTAATCTCAATTATAATCTTCTACTCGGACGAAGTTGGACCCATGCCATGCATGTTGTAGCCTCCTCCTTGTTCCTTGTGATTCATTTTCCCCATCAAGGGAAGATAGTCACAGTTGATCAGCTATCCTTCTTTGCCTCTTCCTATTCAGATGGAAATGTTCCATATGTCAAGCACACCAGTGCTCCTTGTGAAAGTGTGGGGGCAGGACTTCTTAAAGATTATACTTTGATGGAAATTTTTTCGCTCCCACCTCCTCATGTTTCCTTTGTCAACATGATCTTAGTCAAATTTGATCCTTGGGTCATACCTTCACCAGATCTTGTTGATACCTGGGGTGAGGTTATGCCACTTAGTCCCTCCCAAATCAATTATGTGGAAATTGTTTCAGCCTCAAGTTCTGTATCCTCTGATTTCCCTATTTCGAGGACATCTCTCGATACATATTCTCAATCCCCATGGTTTGGTGCTTCAGAATATCCTAATCCCTTAGCTAAGACTTTTCTTGATGATGAGAGTATCATGGAAGTAATGTCTCTAGAGGAAGCACCTTAGAATGATACTCATCATCATTCCTCGTTCCTACCTAGCCTGACAATCATGTCTATGTGTTTTGAGACGTCCTCTTCTCCACTGCCTATTGACCTGTCAGTTTCTCCTGACATTGTCAAGATCTTTCAACTGAGGGCACCTTTATCTCTTTATGAATTCAGGTTTTTTCTCCCTTCCCGTGTTTTTACCGACTACCAATTATTACAATGGGGATGTCATTTGACTCATAACCCTTCCTCTCTTAGGGGGCATGGGGGCAAAGCCTTATATGAGTTCTACTCTATTATTTCACCGAGGCGATGCTTACTTGTCATGTCAACGGTAAAAATCTGGTGTTCATCTGTGTTGATTGATTACTCGAGTCCGAGCATGGAATCTCTCAAAAAGTATTATGCTTAGTTCATCTTGCATGGTTACTTGTGTACATTAGTGTGTCATTCATTTTTGTGCAGTGTGGTTTTGTGTGTTAGTTTTCAAACAACTTTCCTGTTTACTATGTTTTTTCCCTACTTTGCAGATGTCTGTGACTCCTCACAATGGCTTCACTAATGGTGCTTGCCGTAGTACCTGAAATCTATCTTCCACGGAATGGGCCATTTATGACCCTCATGGTGAGTTGATTTATCTTCAAGGTATTTGTTTAGGTCATACAACTATTAACATTGCCGAATACAACACAATTATCAAATTGTTGTCAGAAGCCATATCTCTTGACATCCAGGAATTGGTTTTCAACCTGGATTCACATCTTGTTATCCTTCAACTCAACGGGAAATATTCCGTTAGAAACCCTCAGATATTGAGAATGTGTCTACGTATTTGTCTATTGGAGAGAAATTTTGATTACATTACATATCATCATATTCACCAGACACATGAATATATTGACAGATGCATTAGCTAATTATGTGTTGGATAGACATTTATGAAACATGTGAAAAACTAAAACAAATCATTTGTACCATAGTAATAAAGAAAATACAACATATATATATATATATATATATATATATATGTATTTATATGGGAATAATGTTTGGTACATTAAAAACCCCAAAAAATAATATGTGTGTTCAAATAACATCCGCGGCTTGCAGGCCTCATATATCCCTAACACGCAGGCCTCAAAACTGTAAATTTTGGACCTAGGAACTAATCAACATGGTGATCATGGTAAAATGTAACTTCTCGTGCTACACGAGTCAACAATCGACGGATCCGATCAGATACCCCCACCATATGCCTTTGGTATTGACGTGGGATGTCTCCCACCCGGGCATACTCTAGGATCCCACGAGTAAACCCCTCGAGGTTCCTTGAGATCTCCTCCTTGTTGTTGCCTCTTTCCTGATAAGGAGCAACATCAAACTGGCAAGTGACGCGCCTGGCTATCAGGGACATCCCGACAGGATGGTCTGGTCCAACATTTGCATTGATAAAGCAAAATGTTATAAACACACATATATAAAAAAAAATTAAAAATCAAAAACTTAAAAATTGATTTTTTACCTTCATTGTCGAAATCCTCCCCATATGGAAGAAGCATATCCAAATCTCTGCAGAAGTCGGTACCGCTGTAAGGCCAATCCTCCACTACGATCACCTGTTGTCGTAGCCATGAGAAAAAGGCAGGATTGTAGGACATATGGTGGCCCTCGGTGATTCTAGGCATCAACTGACTCCAACGGTCCATTTGTGGGTCTTGTGGCATCGACGGATCCACCTCAGTCAATTGGTATTGGAATAGCGGAACCCGCTCTAGGAAGAAGGTCACTAGCACAGATCCGAAGAAAAATTTCTCAAATTCCCCGCCTTAGCTTTTGACAACTCGCGTTTCATGTTGATCTTCATGGCTTCTCCAATTGAAAATCATCGGTGTTGTACAATCAGAAGCATACAGAAACTTTGACTTGTTGGTTTCATGCTCTGCTTGGGACCTAGCCACTCTGCTGATGGTCAATAGTAGCACTCTCAGTATAAGATCTCGCACGTCGCAATCTCAATCTTGCCGCTTTTTGATTTGAGAGCTTTTGGGCTATGTTTGGCAAGTAGCATGGATATGCTTGCCCCAATTGGCCATGACCCATATAGGTTGGCTAGTTCCCCTCTTCGGGATAGTCCTGTGATGAAATAAATATCTGAAGTATCCAACTCCAGCTCTTGGTCACCAATGACAAAAATTTCCTGATTCACGTCCCATAGACTAATCCGGTATCGAAGTAGCTCAAGTTGAGCCCGCATCCTTGGTGTGAGAAAGAACTTGAGGAGCTCATAGTTCCTCAAGGCATCCAAGAAATTTGGATCAACCATTGCTTGGGTGTCCACATCTTCGTGCTCACGTTCCTTCCAATTCACCATTTTCGATGATTCTTTCCTGCAAAAACCATCTATTCAAGTTAATAATAATTTTTGGAAACTAAAATTTGGATTCAAACAGGGGATTTAAGAGAAAAGATGATTTTTTCTTCGTTCACTGCGTTGACGCGCCTGTTTTAAAAACAGTTGCGCTGACAACGCAGTTGGTGGTTTTAGTAACCCCCAGCCGGCACGATTCCATGTCAGGAAATCACACCGACCGAAGGCGATTTTTTTTTGCCAAAACCTCCCTCAGAAATCCAAAAAATTGATAAAAATAGGAAAAAACAATATGGAAATGGAGCATAAGGGCTTGGCTCTTACCTGCAACTGACGGCTCGGTGAATGACCTCCTGGATCTCCCGCAATTTGCTCTGGAAAAATTAGGGCACAAGTGGGTAAAAAGTTTTTCACACAAATGTAAAATGGTAAATGGTAAAAGATAATTACTTTTCCCTCCTTTTATTCAGTTTTTCATTAAATATTAGGGTTTTAAAGTATTTTTGACCTATTTTGCCTCAAGAATTGGATAATGAATTTTACCTTTTGTGTGGTGGCAGGTGATGGATGTTCGATGATGGTATTGGAATCAGGCTTCAACTCTTTTCTTGACTTGTAAAACTCAAATGAAAATATTGCTGAGTGTTTTTCCCCTTTGACTCGTAAAAGAGAATAACATGGGGGGTCCACTTTCAAGCTCTTTTCCGAGCCTTTAAACACAAAAATATTTTCGAGCTCTTGTCATTTTGAACCTGTTAAAGGCTGTGAAACGTCATCTACCCAGTATACGTTTACCCCTTTTTCGGGTTGGGATACACTATTTACTAAAAAGATACTCCTTGACTAAAATGGTCAAGCAGTTCTCTCGAGTATCGTTTTCTACCTTTTTGGGCTCGAGAGACACAAATGTAGAAAAGGAACCATGTGGAGTTTTATTTTCCATGTCTTTTTCAAACTCTCTAAACATGAAAAAGATACCAAGTTTCATCTTTGTCGGACTCGTTAAAATATTAATCGACATCAGATTCATCAACATGATGGAATTGAGCTTCTCCTTCCTAGGGCTCGTTAAACTTACTAGGTCGGATTCATCTGAAGGATGGATTTACAGTGCAAGCATACGCTATCACCTTCAAGCTTGCGATTAAAAAATAATTGGGGTACCTGCTAGAAATGGTGGGGGGAAATTTGGTAATTCTATCAGTTGTGTCGGCAGCTCACTCTTGAACATGACACTTTCCACTTTGTGTTAGGTTGGGATATCCTCCTTTTCATCGTTGACTTTCATGGGTGGGGCCATTAATTTTTTGCCTTCCATTTGATCTCTGCCACGTCATCATGACCACCGATCCTGTGGGTCCAAAAGATGCCAAACTCTGGAATCGTGTCACCAATATGTTCAAGAGTTAGTCCCTCTGCAGTTACACTTACTCCTGATTCTCTGTATCATCCAAAATAATTTGCATCCCTTTGTATCATGTCGATCATGTGGGATAGATCATGGCCCTCCTTCAACATGGTCACTTCCTGTCAACTTCAACTCATTATCCAGGAAATTGGTCAAGAGACTCCCTTCTAGTACCTTAGAGCTTGCATGCCCTAACGGAAAGTTCTTCGCACTCGACAATAAGTTCACATTACTAGCTTTCGATTGGGTGATTTCACGAGTGTTCAACTTTAGTTCCTCCATTCACATTCCATGAATTGTGCTGCTAGTACCTTGAGAACCTGTTAGATCTAAGACTTTTGTGATCCATAATGTATATATCAGTCTTTTGGATTAATCACATCGTTGGCATTGGGTCGACGTTTCAATCCAAATAATGTGGTTCATCCTCAGGACAAGGTGAGAAATCACTGTATTTGAAGGAATAAATATCAAGGGTGCATCATTGCCTAGAGTTAGTCGTTAGAAAAAGTAGTCGTTGGTTAATTTGTTAAAAACTAGCCGTTATGTGATAATTAAATATTTTATTTTGATAGTATAAAACAAATTATTAATAATAAAATAATTAATTATTATTAAGGTAATTTGTTAGGGTTTGACCTATTTAAGATAAATCAGCTAGTATTACAAATTAAAATATTATTAATTTCTATAATAAGGACTATTATTTATTAAATGTTTTAATATTTAGTTAGGAACTAGTTGTTATGAAATAAAGAATTATTATTTTATTTTAGGATTATAAATTAATTAATTTAATAATATTAATGTGTTATCTAAATAATTAATATATATAATGAGATCTGTTACGGTTTGACTTATCTAAGATAAATTAGGATTAGGCATAATTTATATTCAGGTATTTAGATTCATTTGATTAGTATATCATAAATTGTTAGAGGAGAACTAGTCAAGATTAAATAGGAGGAAGGCATAAATTTTAGGATAAGTTAAGCCAGCCAATTAGAGAACAATTTCTCTAGAAAAGTAAAGGACGGGAAAGGGAGAAACATAAGAAAAATAGGAAAAAGGGGGGAGGAAGGGAAGACTCAAGAGGAGAGAGCTGGAATCTAGCTTTTACGTAATTTCCAACCATCATCCCTATTAAGGTTTCTGGTGTGCCTGTCAATTTCAATTACCTCCCTGAGTTTCCTGTGGTGGAAATGATCAACCCAAGCAATGACTTTGGATTCTTCAATGCAGACATGATGTTTCGATTTCTCTGCATGTTCGGCAAGGGCTGATGTGCGGGATCGATTGTGTCTAATGTCAGCATCATGTTCGATAATTATTTGCTTGATGGACCTTCCCGTTTCCCAAATGTATGGGATACCACAGGAGTAGGGAACAAGGTAGACCCATTTTGTGTCTTTAGGGTCAATACGGTCCTTTACGGATCTAAGGGAACTTTTAGTAGATTTGAGAGGTCTGAAAGAGGAAGAGACATTTATCTTCTTAAGTATATGGACAATCCTATCTGTGGTTCCTTGGATATACGAGAGATGAACCTTAGAGATAGGATCAGCATGAGTGGGTTTAACTCTAAGCACTTTTTTGGCTCTGTGAAAGGCCTTGAGGCTCTCGGGTCTGCTATACCCATTATTTTTAAAAACTTCAAGAAGATGAGATTTCTCTTGATGAAGGTGGCTATCATAAGAGATTCTTAGAGCACAAGTAGCCAGAGTGCTGAGAACCTCGAATTTCTGAGTAGGGAAGTGATGAGAACTGGCATGGAGGTATTGTTTTGTGTGAGTCTTCTTCCGAAAGACTTGGGGATAGATGGAACCATCCTCCTTCCTAGAGAGGAGAATGTCGAGAAAGGGAAGGCAACCATTATCCTCAATTTCCATCGTGAACTTGATGGATTCTGATTGAGAATTAAGGTGGTTAAGAAACAAATCAAGTTTCTCACGGCCATGAGGCCAGATGACACAAGTTTCATCAACAACAAAACATATTCCATTTATAATCTCAATGATAATAATAATAATAATAAAATCTTTTTTAAGAATTAAAAATGTGATTAATAATACTAATATTTACAATAAACTTTTGTTTTAATTCTTTCAAATATAAGATGTAAGGACTCATCTGCTAATAAACAACAAGACATATTCCATTTATCAGCTCAACAATAATGATAATAACAATATTAGTAATAATAATAATTAATAATAATAATATAAATAATAATAATAATAATAATAATAATATATAATAATAATAATAAAATAATAATAATATATAATAATAATAACATTAATAATAATAAATAATAATAATAATAATAAATAATAATAATAATAATAATAAAATCTTTATTAGGAATTAAAAATGTGATTAATCTGTCTAGCAAGAGCTTTGACCCTTCTGTCTTTAGTCTTCTTAATAAAGGTCTCAATTTTTCCCTTGCCCCTAGTAGGATTCCTACCGATGACATTATCTATAACATCGAGTTTGGGATCAAGGACCTTCCCGACATTATCAAGGAGACCATTAGGCAGGATTGTGCTATGGTTCTTAGGAAATCTAAGCCTCCTAAGAAAAACCTCAGCAATACCAAGTTTCTTGCCCTTAGATCCCTTAGGGACAACCTTGACATTGTCGTCTTTAAGGCGGACAAGGGTGGAGCTGTCGTCATTATGGATAAGTCGGATTATGTCCACAAAATGTTGTACCATCTTTCGAATAGTGGGAGTTACTTCAAGCTTAAGAAGAATCCCCTTAAGTATATTTCTAAAGAAGTAGCATCTGCTATTAAAGCCGATTCTTCCCTTCTCCCTCTTTCCTGAGATCTTATCGAAAGCAATCCCCTTACCCCTAGAATCTATGGCATTCCCAAGATTCATAAACTTGGGGCCCCCCTAAGGCATATTGTTAACAAAATAGGTGGACCTACTGATCTTCTTGCTAAATTCATGGCCCTAAAGTTCAAACCTCTTGTTGGTCACATAGATTCTTTTGTTAAAGACTCTGCCTCCTTTTATTCAAGAATGGAGAGATATCAAATTGGCACCTGGAGATTTGTTGGTGAGTTTTGACGTTATATCCTTATACACCAACATCCCTATCCAAGAGGCCATTGATATCATTAATCACATCACTGATAAAGGCACTGCCAAATTAATTGGCCTCTGCCTCACCTCAACTTTCTTCAGTTTTCAGGGTAGGTTCTATGAGCAAAATTGCGGTGTTGCGATGGGTTCCCCTCTTTCCCCTATCGTAGATGACTTGTTTATGGAATATTTTAAGACCAAGGCCTTATCCTCTACTCAATTTTTCCCTAGACATTGACAAAGGTTTGTTAATGACACCTATGTCATCTGGCCTCATGGCCGTGAGAAACTTGATTTGTTCCTTAACCACCTTAATTCTCATTCAGAATCCATCAAGTTCACGATGGAAATTGAGGAGAATGGTTTCCTCCACTTTCTCAACATTCTCCTCTCTAGGAAGGAGGATGGTTCCATCTGTCCCCAAGTCTTTCAGAAGAAGACTCACATAGAACAATACCTCCATGCCAGTTCTCATCACTTCCCTGCTCAGAAATTCAGGGTTCTCAGCACTCTAGCTACTCATGATCTAAGAATCTGTGATGATAGCCACCTTGATCAAGAGAAATCTCATCTTCTTGAAGTTTTTAAAAATAATGGGTATAGTAGACCCGAGAGCCTCAAGGCCTTTCACAAAGCAAGCAAAGTGCCTAGAGTTAAACCTGCTTGCACTAATCCTATCTCTAAGGTTCATCTCCTGTATATGCAAGGAACCAGAGACAAGATTGTCCATATTCTTAAGAAGATGAATGTCTCTTCCTATTTCAGACCTCTCAAAACTATTAAAAGTTCCCTTAGATCTGTAAAGGACCCTATTGACCCTAAAGACACAAAAGGGATCTACCTTGTTCCTTGCTCTTGTGGTATCCCATACATCGGGGAAACAGGAAGGTCCATCAAGCAAAGAATTATCGAACATGCTGCTGTCATTAGACACAATCGAACCCACACATTAGCCCTTGCCGAACATGCAGAGAAATCGAAACATCATGTCTGCATTGAAGAATCCAAAGTTGTTTCTCGGGTTGATCATTTCCAGCACAGGAAACTCAGGGAAGCGATTGAAATTGAGAGGCACACCAGAAACCCTAATAGGGATGATGGTTAGAAGTTAAGTAAAAGCTGGATTCTAGCTCTCTCCTCTTGACTCTTCTCTCCCTCCCCCGTTTTTCATGTTTGTTCTTCTATTTCTCACTTTCCCGTCCTTTACTTTTCTGGAGAAATTGTTCTCTAATTGGTTGGCTTAACTTATCCTAAAATTTTTGCCTTCCTCCTATTTAATATTGACTAGTTCTCCTCTAACAATTTATGATATACTAATCAAATGAATCTAAATACCTGAATATGAATTATGCCTAGTCCTAATTTATCTTGGATAAGTCAAACCCTAATAGATCTCATTATATCAATTAATTATTTAGATAACACATTAATATTATTAAATTAATTAATTTATAATACCAAAATAAAATAATAATTCCTTTATTCCATAATAGCAGTTCCTAACTAAAATATTAAAAACATTTTAACAAATAATAGTCATTATAGAAATTAATAATATTTTAATTTGTAATACTAGCTAATTATCTAAATAGGTCAACCTAACAATTACCTTATAATAATTAATATTTTATTATTAAATAATTTTGTTTATACTACAAAAATAAAATATTAATTATCACATAACAGCTAGTTTTTAACAAATTAACCAACGACTACCTTTTCTAACAGCTAACTCTGGGCAATGATGCATCCTTGCTATTTATTCCTTCAGATCTAGTGATTTCTCACCTTGTCCTGAGGATGAACCGCATTAGTTGGTTCGAAATGTTGACCCAATACCAACGATGTGATTAATCCGAAAGACTGATATATACCTTGAGAACCATTTTCATTATTGGTGGTTTCTCTTGCGCTTGTTAACAATTTACATCATTGATTGGTAATCAAGTGATTTTCTAGCATGTTTGACGTCAACACATCTATTCGCATGTTAGAATCTATTATTTGATCGGGTCGTGTTGGAGCGCAAGACCCTGGGTTCACCTTACAAAAGTCCAGGTTGCAAGGCAATGTGACATGATCATGCTAATATACATGTCTCTTTCAGATGGATGGCTGTGACCATACCATGAGTTGTCATATGCGATTGTTCTCATTATTGGATGGATGCGGCCATACCTTGGGTTCGATATGATCCCTTTTATCGGATGGCTGCGTCCATACCTAGATTCATATACATGATCATTCTCTGGATGGCTACGTCCATACCACGATTCATGTATCATTTGATAGATTTTTTAGTAATATATATGTTTCTGTACTTGCTTGCAGGTTTTTCGATGACAGACTTCGGTTCCCCACACTGAGTTATAAAGAATTTCACCCCTCACTCTAGTTCGACCTTCACGCTTTAGGGGGAATCTGTTACACAACATTTTGTCACTGTCTCTATACTCCCCATTCCTTGATCCTGAAGTACCTCTACAGTGAAAAATACATGCTTTCCTGTCATGAAGAAACTCCCATTATGTCCCTCTTCATGAGCAGAACAATTCCCTTTTGCATCATTTCCCAAAAATCTTCTGTTTATCCCAGTTTACAAGACCAATGCTAATGACCTGTGTCCTCCTCATGCTGATATGCAGGGATTACAACTATCCCTAGCACCGATCGGATTGACTGAGCCTTTTCCCCGTCACGTCGATCCTCTTTTGGAAAGATTTTTAAATATGGAGCTGAAGCTTCCAGCTCTAGAAGCTTCGTAACAAAAGCCTGGTAAATGGTTAGGTTGGAGGAACCGAGGAGGTCAGATTGGGCTCCTTTCCCCTATTAGGATGGAACTACCTCAAGAGATAAGACCTTCTCCCATGAGAAGAGGAACCATCTCTCATCCATTCAAGCTATATAAATCTCCACTTTTCCTAAGCACAAGCTAGTGTTAGTGTGTGTGTGCTAGTGCTAATTAAGTTTTGTTTGGAGTAATCAACAAGTTATCCATACTTTGTAGCTCTCTAGTTTGTGATTAAGGGAGAATTGTGAGTTGGTTTGGTGTGAAGCCTAAAGGGAAGAGCCTTGAGACTATCATTGTTGGGGCCATCCATGGAATGATAGCAGAAGTGTGCTGGAACCCAGATTTGTTAGACGAGAACAGTAACGTCAAGACATTGGTTGTAACCTCTTCTTGATTTAATAAAGATGCAGCTATCGATTGATTTCCTACATAATATGTCATCTCACATGTTTATGGCTTAATGTTTCTTGACTTGTTAAGTAGGTTGAATATAATTTGTCTATTATCATGGTTCTTGTTTGTTGTTGTTTTCTTGTTTTAGGTGCTCGAAGAAGGAATCGGGAGATTCTTGGAGCGAGGAAGTAAGGTCATGACCAAATGGGATAACCGTACTAAGAGGTAGGCCCTCTTAATTGGTTCTAACCTAAGGAAACCTTCCATAGAATGTCTTGTTTTTGTCTAGACCCGCTCTCGAGCTAGAGGAATTGTTTGTGTCCGCACTTAGAATTTTACCTACACCACACCATCCATAAGAGATAAAAAATTATACATCTCTGGTTTTGATGGATTTTTGCAGTCTAAAGGAAAAAGGTTTTGGAATCTTGACGAAGGAATTATACTGTCAAGGTGTTCAAGATATCCTAAACCATATCGCTGAGTTCCAGGAGGACGCATCTTACTAAACATTTCAGTGACACGTGGATCTTCATTTTCAAGGGAAGGTGACTCATGTAACATCATGATAGTATCATGAGGAAATGGTATATCTGCACACTTAGGGTTTCAACAGGAATTTGCAGAAGTGGTAGGAGGAGCTTCACCAGTCCTTGGATTATGGTTTTGATGTATTACTATAACAGTAAGGGACTGTAGATGGACTAATGATTTGCAAATAGGACACTTGAATTTTAAAAAGGGAAACTGTAACATTTGGGTGAGTTGAAATAAATCAACATACAAACAATTTATAGATAGTTGTGGAGTATTTATAAATGAAGGTGGATGATTAACATGGTATTTTGAAGCTTGGGGCTTCCTCCGAAAGAGAAAAGAAACATATATTCTTCCAGATTCCATTTTTAGAGAGATTTACATAAAAATACCCGTATGAACCAGACATTACTGCCTCTGATACCAATTTTGAAGTAGGGGCTTCCTTTGAAGGAGAAAATGAAGGTTGTTGTGCAATTTATATATCTTCTATGATGAATACAAAACATCCTACATGAACCTGTACACAAACCTCTAAATCTTCATGAAACAATGCTCTTTAACGACCTCCTTCCAACACGAGTAAAACGTCCCTCGATCCTCGGTGAACCTCCGACGAACCTCAGATGAACTTCTCCTCTCACATAATATTTAGAATAACATAACAAAACAAAAATTGATGCGGAATAATTTGAAAAAGTTATCTCTTTTATTGATTTCAAAATATGGATTACATTGCAGGAAGCCTTTGAGAACTTTCAATCAGAGATAAACTTCTTAGGCATTTACCAGATGCTACACCTTAAAATTAGATGAAATCCAGAGGCTACCTGGCCCTTTGCAAACTCTACCTTTGAATACTCCGAAACAATACAGATTCAAACCTAATGATTTCAGCCACTTTAGGTTCTTACCAGGGTTGTTAGGCCTTGATATGCAGGCTTTTCAAACTCGACTCTAAAAGAGACTTTCTTCATGATGCAAGAAAATCGAACACAATTGTTCGTAGATGCAAAGAAGGAAGACTATCTCTTAATCAATATAAAAAAACTCTAACTCTCAGACTCTCAACTCCGAATGCCCCAATGAGCCTTACTTCTCTCTTTTTTATAGGATGAGAAGGGGACATACACTGTACAATCAGATAAACATACTTTTTGTACAAAGATTCTAAGATGTGGATCAAATCACAATAGCAGTTGGAGAGTTGCTCCGAGTCTTGGAAAGTGGTTTACTGTAAAATATCTTACACAGTGGAGATTCTATAAGGAATCCCACAGAAAACTGTCACTATAAAAGTTAAGTGACAAGCCATCACTATGAATTGTGGAGGCTTTTGCCTAGAAGCCCACGAAAACCCTTTATTTTGTTCCTAATGGATTTGTACCAAGAAATCTTCCATTTTCATGATGATAGATACCACTGGTATCCCAATATTTACTATATATTCTTCTCACAATCATTGATTTACCAAGATTGATTTGGTGTTTTATCTTTGTAAGAACAAGCCATTGATGATGTTCCAAGAAATACACACCATCCATTATACTGGCCATCATTGGCATAGAAAATAATAATGAATGATGATAGGTCTAAATTGTCCAAATTTAGGCTCTTCCAAGCCAAAGCATTTAGCTCCCACCAACTAGAGCAACTCATTGAATCCATGATATTTCTATTAAGTTTTAAGTGTCTAGGTAGGTACCACCACCTCCTCCATTAAACATGAAGAGCACAAATTTTTTGATTGTGATGCAATGCAAATATATGTTCATAGTGATTGAGGCATCATTGGAAGTTCCTTCATTTGGATATTGTCCAACTTTGGATTCTCCTTCTTGAAATCCAATATGTTAATGTCCCACTACTTAGGAATCGTTTGTGGAATATTATGTTGCACATGAAATGTCTACAACTTAGCTCCACTGAATGCAACTAAACCCATGGAGTTGGTGACAAGCCATTTTGATCGTCGCATGAACAACTAAGTAAAATTTTTATGTACATTGCCATGGGACCAAAATAAAAATGTAAATCTGAAGCTCCCACCTTACACAATGAAACCAACAATCCCCGGGATCCCTATGGAAATAGTAAAAGGTAAGCAATTTGGATTTTTGCTGCAATACTCAATGCACATAAACATAATGGCTTTGGGATCTCCTACTCATTTGGATTCAAGGAGTGATTGCGAGACAAATAAATTTCCACAACTTTTGATAATATTGGAAATGGAGAAGAAATCGATGTTTCATGTTTTAGTGTTGGTGTGGCTTCTATTTGACATCATATATTTATCTATCAGTTACTCAAAATTTGATTTTTGTTAAGATGGAGGATGGTTTGATAAATGTAATATTACAGTAAAAATATGTTATAATGATCTAGGTTTATGAAGGAACGAAATGAAATACACATATAAAAAAAATAAAAATATACAATGAAAACATAATTTCAATTCATTAATAACAAAGTACTGAAACTGTTTACATGCATAATGAAAACAAACTAGCTTAGGCGATGGTAGCTTATCTCTGAGAAGAGACGTGGCAACTGCATGCCTTCTAAACTATGTTACAATGAGGGCTGAAGGCCTATTTATTATTGAGAAATGATGGAAAATCATAAACATCCAAAAACCTAACCCTAGGAAATGAAACTCCAAATGTTTATGGGCCTTGTTGGGGTAAATTAGTACATAAACTTCCCAATGTTGTAACTTTGGTATATGATCTGTATTTTACATGTATGATAACTCATTATAAATATCTATCTGAGTACTACAACTTTTAACTGCAAACCCATGCCGCAAGGTATTGGTTTTCTTGTTTTCAAAAAAATGTCATTTATGTCCTCAAAACTGCTCTCGAAGTTAAGGACTCGAAAAATTTCCAAAAATAGTAAATTGTGCTACAATTAAGGAAACTAAAAGGAAAAAAGGTGATGATCCAAGTGGCAAGGTGAGTGGCCACCAATATCCACCTATATTAGTTCTCCCCCCTTAGGAAGTAATAGTAACCATTGAGTTGAGTGCCTCCATGAGATGGGAAAACTTCTCTTGAACTCGGTCCTTCGTGAGCCACTTGCCTTGGTGTAGGAGTTTACCACCTTTGACAATATAATATAGTTGTATATCTTTTTGGTGAGCGTTATTGATCTTCAATCCATGTTCCGATCAGTGGTGGCTTGTTCCATGCAGTCTGGGTTTAGCTCTGTTGGTGTGAGTTGGTCTGCAATATCTGATGTGTCTAGTAATGGTGGAAGGTGTGGCTAAAGGCAGTACACATTGAACATTGGGTGCAGGCCAAGGAATGGGGGAATGTTGAGCTCAAAATCATTATCTCCCAAAGCCTTGGTGATTGTATAAGGGCCATCTTGGAGTGGTTGAGCTTCTGATGGGATCTAGTAAGGTGTTCTTTCTACAAATCCAACCAAACTTTGTCACCCACTTGAAATTTATGTGGCACCCGATGTTGATCATGTCATTGCTTGTACTTGGAATTAGACTTCTCCAATATGTCATAAACTTACCGATGGATGTGTTGGATGCATTCAATAAACCTAGTTTCTTTATCGACCTTTGACTGTAGATGTGTGGATTCTGTCTATTTAGTTGCACGAGGCATGACAACATCAATCAGATGCAATGGTTGAAATCCCAAACCCACTTGAAAGGGACCGCAACTATTCGAGATATGGAGAGCTTTGTTATAGTTGTGTTTCACATAGGGAAAACTCTCATTCCATGTATGTGGATGCTTAGAGTTGTACATGTACAATACGTGCACTATCATCTTGTTGACAACTTCTGTCTGGCCATCAGTGTGGGGATGGAATGGAATCGACTGGGTGATCCTGGTGTCCAATAGTGTACAGAGGCTTGACTAGAATGTGCTTAGGAACCTAATATCCCAGTTTGATATAATGTTCAGCGACATCCAAAAAGATAGCCACACTCATTCAAAGAAGAGTTTGGTAGTGTCCTCTACTATGATACTCTTCTTGCAGGCCACCAACATATCCATTTTAGACAATCTGTCTAGGACCACAAATGCATAGTCATTACTATGCTTGGAATAAGGGAGGCCAAATAGATAGTTTGTGGAGATGGATTCCTGGGGTTGGCAAGGAGTAGGAAGAGGAGTGTACATGCCTTGCTTATTGATGGTTGGCTTGGAGATGGCACAGGTAGTGCATTATCTGATATATTTTTCCAACATCCTGTCGGAGTTTTGGCCAATAAAATTACTTCTCGAGTATGTCCATAGTTTTATCCACACCAAAGTGTCCTACAACCTCACTGTAGTGTGCCTCCTAAATTAGCTTGGCATTCTCTCTTGAAGGAACACTAAGGTTACCCAGGTAGTATAATAATGCATCCTGGAGGTGGAAATCAAGAACTTGATTTCCATCCACTAGTATTTAGTATGTGGTGGAAAACTTTGGATCACTTTTATACAATTATGGCCATCCAGAGGTCTTGTGGCCATAAGGGTTGAGAAAATTAGTTTGTGTTTCAATTGGGGATTGACTAAGGCAATATGCAACATGGTTGGTGCTGCCTTTTTGTATTTAATGCTCAAGTGGAATTGTTGTAGATATGTAGGCCACTTCTGATGGAAAGCATTATGAAGCTTCTCTTGTATCTGTATAAACTGAAGATGTTGGTGATCAGTGTGGATGACCATCTCCTTCCCTTTACTTTGAGAGCAAATCAGAAAGATTTTTTTTTTTCCAGTCTAATATATGATCATATTGCATTTCTTAGCAGAGATCAAAGATATGGCGGTAGGTGAGGCTACCTTTGGTATCTTGTATTACTTATTGCCCAAAGTAATAGTGATAATGTAAGGCTTAGAATCATACACAACATGACACTTCCACAAGTATGGTTTGCAAAATAAGACATCACAAACTTTAAGAGGAGAAAAATCACATAGTACCTCATTCGTGAAGGGATTTATGTTGTAGGGAAGGCAACACTTCTAGTTGACATGGAGATCTCGTCCTTGATGAAGCCACCCAATGGTGTACAACTACAAGTGTGGTTTGATCGGTAGGTCCAAATGCTTCATGATCTCTACTGAAATGAGGTTATTTTATATCCTTTTGTCAACAATGAACTATAGAGGAGAACTCTTTACCCACATTTGTGAGTGGCAGAGATGCTCCCCCTCCTCTAGATCTTCAGGCTCAATCTTCTTGACCTTGGAAGTAGAAACTGTGGCATTGCGCTCCATATAAACAATCTTCTTCCCTTTGTCATTCCCCTTGTGGGGTTATGACTTAAAGTTGGAACATGCATCTAACTCTAAAGCCTTTAGCTCAGTCACCAGTGATTTCTTGGCTCACACTTACTTTATGTTGTGAATGGGGCTCTTATGGAACTCACACTAATTTCCTATGTCCTTCTTTATCTTTATGGTGTTGATCTATTTTTGTGGCTTTGGGAAGTTTTCCTACATCTCCCCATCTTGGATTTGTCCTTTGTTCTAAAGTTTGGGGGCACCTTCCCCTTACTTCGGATTTGTAGATCTAAAGTATTGCTTCTTTTATTTAAATTTACACTCAATTTTGATAGTGTATCGATAAGAGAATCCAAGTGAGGAGATGTCTAGAAAATCCATATCATCTTGGATGTATTTGTGTAGATAGCCACGATACTTGAGTACCAGATTCCACTCGAAATCCTTGATATATAACTTAGTGCAAAGGTATGAAAAATATTTGCGAACTCTGGAATGTCTTGGACCCTTCCCTATCATAGTGTGGTCCACTTTATTTACTTATCTTGATAGATCTAAACAAGGTAATATTTTTCCTTGTTAGAATCTCGAAGAGAATTATAGGTTAGTACAGTTGAAAGCAGTGAGGGTTCCCTCTCTTCCCCTTGCTCACAGTAGGTTTTCCACTAGTCCTTGACATGGGGGGAAGCTTGAGGAGTGAAAAAGTAATATTTTCCTTATTGGAAAAATAATGAACTGAAAAATATCCTTCCAACATTTTTAACCATTTATCTATTACATATGCATCTATCTAGCCTTCAAAAATGGGAATTTTAAAGCTGGCTTATACCTTAAAGGGAGTGGTGCCTCTCGAGTGCCTGTTCAATAAAGATTTATTGCTTGTGGGCATCTGCCAAAGTATTTGGTCAAAGGATTCAATCATCGCATTTATTTTTCAGTTAAGGGATTCTTCAAACAATATTTTGAAAGGATATCCTGCTCCCTCATATTTCTTTTCTTCCACCATGGGAGGTCGTTAGGGTGAGCGAGGCCGGTCTTGCAAAGGTTCAACTAGTTTGAGCCCTAACTCCTTATATCTCGACCTCATTGGGGACATGCACAAAAATACAGAGAAAGAGCAGACTTCTCTGATACCACTGATCCAAGTTTATGAAGGAACAAAATGAATATAGATATAAAAAGAAATATAGATATAAAATGAAAATGTAACTTCAATTCATTAATAACAAAGTACTGAAATTGTTTACATTCTGAATGGAAATAAACTAGGTGAGCAAATGGTAGCTTATCTTTGAGAATAGATGTGACAGATACATGCATTCTCAACCATGTTACAATGAGGCACAAAAGTGTATTTATAATTTAGAAACAATGGAAAACCCTAAACATCCAAAATCCTAACCCTAGGAGATGAAGCGCCAAAAGTCTGAGGGCTTCATTGGGGTAAATTGGTACATCTTACTCCAGGGGTTGTAACTTTGGCATACGATTTCTATTTGATGTGTATGATACCTTGTTATAAATATCTATTTGAGGAGTACAACTTTAAACTAAAAACCCTTGCCATGGGATATGGGTTTTCCCATTTTCCAGAAAGACATCGTTTGGGTCCTTAAAACAGATTTGAAAGTTTAGGACTTGAAAAACTCCCAAAAATAGTAAATTGTGCTACAGTTAAGGAAACTAAAAGAAACAATGGTGGGGGTCCATGTGGAATATGTGGATGGAAACCAATATCCACCTGGGTAATATAAGTTGGGAATGATGATGGGAAAAGGGCATCTCATCATGGGTTAGTGGGATTCTTGTGTGGAGGTACCTCACAGAGAAACACACATGGAAGAGATGGAATAGTGCAAGAAGATACCATTTAATCCAAAATGTTTAGTAGAGAAAATATTAACTAAACACACAAACAAAAAAAACCAAGTAGAAATGTTATAAATATGAGAACAAATAGCCAAGGGATTGAGGGCTACTCAGAGTGGTGGATTTGACAAACTGAGAGAGGCATATCTAGAAAGTGTTTGAGAGATAATCGTCCTAATACCACTATTGGAATATGAAACTCAAAATCAAAGATAAGCATTAATGCTATTTCATTAAAGATTATAAATATAAATGCAATATTATGACCATTTGATTCATCTTTTGAGACCTCTTAGACTTGCTATGATGGTTCACATTCCACATCATAACATTAATGGATTAGGTGTCCAACACCTTTACTAATTTCAAATTCCAAACCCTTGGTTTCTAACATTTGAAATTGGAAAACTTCTAGGTATAAAATGGGATTATTATTAAAATTATAATACTTTATATCATATTTTATGAAAAAATATTTTTTAAAGTGTTTGTTAAGTACCAAAGAATGTATTTAAATGTGGGCCCAAAGGTCACACTCAAAAGGGAAGGTGAATCAATGCTAGAGAAATTTTATCATTTCATAACTTTTTCCAATCAATCAATCATGTAGGATTGAATGATAGCCATAATCATCAAATCATCATAAAGAGTAATGCATTATTTAGCTACCATCACATCAAAAACACATCATGACATCATAAGGGACAAAAGACTTTTACGTGGAAACCCTTAAAGGAGAAAACTATATATCCTTATTCTTATTTATCTTCAATTCATTACATATATTTGTAGGCTATGACCTGATGGAGGAAAGTACCCCCAATAAATGGAATCTACCACTTGCAGTAGAATACAACTTAATTAAAGTACCAACCTCAAAATAGTGGAAGTAGTTGCTTACTATAGAATACAACCTAATTGAGGCTCCAAAGTCAATGATGAGTGGGCTCCAATATGCTTTAGGATTTGAATTGATTGAGGCTCCAACCTGCTTTAGGCTTCATTCTACTTGAGGCTTCAAACTTGACGAAGGTTCTGACCTCCTTCTTCAGTTTCCTTATGGGTCTCTACTTCATATCATTTTGAAACTATATGTATTTCCACCATATATCACTAAAGTATAAGTACAACTTGCAACCTATAATTTTTGTCATTGCGTAATTCACAATCACTCCCAGAACTTACAAGCATTGCTGCCACTACATGGGGACTTCATTAAATGAACGTATGACATATCACATGCATTTGTGGCATATTAAATGATACCCTTAATTTGAGTACATATTCGAAAATAACCCTACAAATAAATAAATTAATCCTCTACAAATACAAACCCAATACATCTTACCAATTCAGAAAACCTCTACTTTTACTAGATAATATAGGTATCCATTTTTTCATTAACATTTCTTATACCCCTTTATAGCTTTTCATTAATTTTGAGCTCCATCTTTTATGCCTGCTAATATAAAAAATGTTACCCCTTATTATATGCTCAATATATTATGTCAATTTTCTTCACATCTAAAGCTGGCCAACAATATTAACAAATATCTCTGGTCCGTAGTTGATGTCAAGGTGGCTCTGAAAGATCAAAATGACGGCCTTATCGCTCAAATAAGACAACATAAGAAGCTATCCAAATTATTAAACAGATTGTTGATAAATAATAATAACGAAATAGTAGGCAATGGATTGATCCCATTTAACAACGTCGTATCAACCAACAATAAGTTGAATTTCAGTAGTAAGGGAAACCGTTCAACATTTTCAAGATTAGAATTACCCCTGAACAGAAGCGGCGACACGAACAAGAATTCAGATTCTGTGCATGAAGCAGTGTTCGATGGAAGCAATGTTTTGGGCATCGCAGAGAGATTAGGAACCTCAGATTCTTTGGAGAATACGAGAGCTAGCGTCAGTAGGATAAGGAAATCGTTTAGTAACAAAGGAAACTGTTCAACATTTTCAAAATCAGAATTACCCCCGAACAGAAGCAGCAACACGAACAAGAATTCAAATTCTGTACATGAAGTAGTGTTCGTTGAAAGCAGTTCTTTGGGAATCACAGAGAAATTAGGAACCTTGGATTCTCTGGAGAATAAGAGAGTTGGTGTCAGTAGGATAAGGAAAGCCTCTACGATTGTAATAAATGAGGCTGAAGTAAAAGCCAAAAAATATAAACTCATAATGAAGGAAGGGAAATCGATTAAGGTTTTGGGAGATGTTGACAATCAAGTCAGCAAAAAAGTGAATGTAATTGAGGACGCAGGAAGGGTCGATAACAACCCGAGTCAGGTTTCAGAATTGGTATTACTGGACAACAACTCAGACAAGAACATTTTTGATGAATGGACTAAGAGTACTATCCCCAACGCCGTTGAGGAAATAAGAACCTTAGATATTAATTGTCTGTCACCTAACAAATGCGTTACTATCGCTAGGAGAATTGGGGAACCGTGCACTTGTGAAATAAAAATGGAGACAGAATCTAAACATTCTAACATAAGCAAGGACTTTAGTCCTGATAAATGGACTAAAAAGACTGTCCCCAGCACCACAGAGGAATTAAGAAATTCAGCTAATAATATTTTGTCTTCTCATAGTTGCGTTTCGATCGATAGGGGAAATAAGGAAACATGCATAATGGAGGGTAGAGCGAATAGGTTTGATAATGCTGATATTAATAACAATGAACCAGATAGGAACCAAGCCATAGAAAAGGCTAGTGACAACAACGTAAGCCCTAGTCAAATAATTCGCAGCTCTTGTGATTCAATTAGAAGCAATTCTTTAGGTAAAGACTGCAACTCCATGAATTTTGTGAACCCATCAGGATTAAATAAACTAGACTCCAACTTTTCCTCCGAATTAATTCCTAGAAGAAAGGTGGTTAATTTGTCTTCACAGGAATTAGGCCCAGAAGTTATTGGTGTTCTCAACAAAGGTTTAGGCTTTGCAGTTTCTCCTAGGAGCATCCCGGTTGAGAGTATCAATTGTAGCATAGAGGATGGGATGATTAACCTCTCTTTGGAAGATAAGGAGGCATTAAGGCAAGAATTTTCCCTCATAATGAGAAAGTCTAAAACTCCACAGGGTAATGTAAGTAAGGAGGAGAAAAGTACCTTTAGATCCCTTCGGAATAATGACAAGATTGTGGTTCTTAAGGAAGATAAGGGAGGGGCAACAGTGATCATCGATAAAGAAGACGACATTAGTAAAATGAAGGAACACCTCAGTTGTGGTAGTTATAAGAAGCTAAAAACTAACCCCATTCCTAAGATTATGAGAGAAGTCAAGAAGGAAATCTCAGATTCCAATCTTGACGAAAAATTAGAAAAGAGATTAACTCCTTCCTGTGAAACCATCCCAAGAATTTATGGGTTACCCAAGATCCACAAGGAAGGGGCTCCCCTTAGACCAATAGTTAATACCATTGGTTCTCCAACCTATGAGCTCGCTAAGTATGTTGCAAAAATCCTTAAGCCTCTTGTTGGGAAAACTGATTCTTTTATCAAGGACTCCCATGATTTTGTGAAGCTTATCAGAAATGAAAGGGTAGACCAGGATGACATCCTGGTAAGTTTTGACATGGTATCATTATTCACCAAGATCGCCTTGGATGAAGCCATTTTGGTTATAAATGAGGTTATTGACCCAGAAACTGCAAAACTTGTTGAGATTTGTTTGCAGTCAACGGTTTTCACATTCCAAGGAGGTTATTATGAGCATACATCTGGGGTGGCAATGGGATCACCCCTCTTGCAAATTGTGGCCAACTTATACATGGAATACTTTGAAAATAAAGCCCTTGAATCATACCCTTTGAAGCCATCTTGGTGGAAACGATTCGTCGATGATACCAACCTAAAATGGACTCATGGTAGGACAACACTTGATAATTTCTTTATGCTCAACTCTATCACTCCTGAAATAAAATTTACTATGGAGCTAGAGGAGAACAACAGTATCCCATTCTTAGACGTTCTTATCATGAGGAAGGAGGATGGATCTTTAGGACATAAAGTTTTTAGGAAGTTAACTCACACAAAAAGATACCTCCACGCTGAATCCTACCATCACCCATCCCAAAAGCTTGGTGTCCTTAACAATTTTTCCATTAGAGCCCTTCGAATTTCTGACTCTGAGCATCTCGAGGAAGAGATAAAGCATTTATCCTAGATATTTAAGGGTATAGGCTATAGAGAAAAAGAAATTAGGAAAGCTATAGAAAGAGTGGAAAGGAGGGTGCTATCTCAGGAACCTAAGGCCCAAAACCTACCTTAGTGTGGTAGAGTTTTCCTACCATATAATGAAGGGGTGTTGATAAGATTGCCAAAATCCTGAAAAGGAAAGACACAGTCACACAATTATGAGCACCTAGAACAATTAAACAAGGTATGAGGTCTGTCAAGGATGATATTGTTAGACATTAGCTCAAGGGATTTTACAAAATTTATTGTTCCTTTGGAAAAAGTTACATTGGTGAAACAGGCCATTCTCTGCAGAAAAGACTAAAAGAACATGGAGCAAATATTAGGAATGGAAGGTCTCATACGTCGGCCCTTGCGGAGCATTCCTCAAAGACGAAACACCATGTTTGTTTGGAGAGCGCCTCAATTATCGCAAGAGAAGAACATTATAAAAAACAGAAGATTAGGGAGGCTCTTGAAATTATAAAACATCCACAGAATCTCAACAGAGACAATGGTATAGAGATAAGTGGAAGTTGGCTTCCTTTAATGAAAGGGATTAGGATCACCAACACATCTAGGTAACTGCTCCTCTCCTATTATAACTTTTTGATCTTATATTAAAAAAATAATTAATAAAAATAGTTATTAATTATAACTCTTAATAATAATTATCATGATTATTATTAGTTATTTATAATATTAATTAATTAAAGCTTATTTATAATAATAATTGTTATTATTAGTATCATTAATTATTTATAACAATAATTATCTATTATAATTTCTATTAATCATTTAGTTTATTAGCATTTTTTTTTAGAATTAACACATAACAATAATTAGTCATTACAATACCTATATTAATCAATTAATTATTCTAATTAAATAAAAGTGTATTAATCTAATGAAATTAGTTATATTAATTATAATAAAATAAGTCATTTACAATAACAATTAGTATTTAATTATAATATCTATTAATTAATTAAATCCAATTAAAATTAGTTATATTATTATAATAAATAAGTTAAATTTATCTTCTTCTTTTTTGTAAGCTTGGCAGGACCCTCTCATTTTCGAGTTTTTACATGTCCATTATTCAACCCATTTTCGGGGAGGGTAACACAAGAAATGACCCAAGATTTCTCTGGTTCGGTGAGACTTCATTCTACGGCCATGTGGCACTTGAGCTACCCATTGCGGACTAAATTTATCTTTTATTAATAACAAAATTAAAAAGAATTAATTATCTTTATTAAATATGAATTTAATTATTATCATTATAATATTAATTAATCAATTAGTTAATTAACTAATTGGAATTTAAGGTATAATAATGAATTAAAATTTAGTAACAGAAATTAGTCACATTATAATAACATTAGAATAATAAGAAATCTACTAAAAATTAATAAAAAAACTATTCATTAAAGGATCTTTTAATAATAATGAAAATATATTAAATACAATTTATATTATAGTAAAACTTTAAAACGAGATTAATAATTATTAAAAATAAAAATAAAAAAAAAATAAAAACTTTTTAAACTGATTAATAATTATTAAAAATTAAAAATTATTAAATAAAAAATAGAAATAAAATTTTTAAGCCAGCCAATCTGATTTTCTCCTTAAAATCAAATTATCTTTTTACTATTTATCCTCTCACTAAGCTCTTCTTCTATCATCATTCAGAAATTGTCCTGATGATGGATCCTTGTTGGGATTTGAAATGTTGACAAGTATGATTATTACTGTGGATACTCCGAGATTCAATTTGAAAGAAATGAACCATAGATGCCTCAAATCCAAAATTAATTTTCTTATTTAGCTAGTAATCCCTCTATAAGAAGATTTGATTTTCTCCAAAATAAGATGAGTCTCTAATAGATAAGGTTTTAAACCAATACTTGGTATGGTTATTCTTTGCCTCCTTTCCCTCCACAAGTAACAAGTTTATCTCATTGTCTGCATTGGATAGGCCCTCTTATATTCACATCCTAGTAAGCATGTGACAAATTTATTCTCCCATTAGTTACTCACCCATCTAGGTAGAGGAAACCCCCATCCTTGGGTGATATACCTATCCTATGGATTTTCTATATGATATTATTGAATATATTATTAAATTATTATAGTCAAGTTCCCTTCTAGCGTGCTCTAACATAAATTATACTACATTTCTCATGGAGTTTTATAATCAATGTGCCCTTTATGACTTTCTTCCATGAGGTAATCAAACTGTGTCACAAGGTTGCGATGTCACCACAATGGCCTTGTTCCTATTACCTTTGCTTCATTATTTTACATATATCACAAAATTAAATACCCATGAGATATGCTCAAAATTTTCAAATTATAAATTTTAATTGCCCAAATTTTCTTCATTTAGAAAGTAGATCTCACAAACACAAGACTTTTAGTTATGATGTTGGGCTCCTTAAATGTAGGTGGTGATATTTTTATTTCTCATAGTGGCTTCTTTCTCGCACCGCATTCCAGCACTATACGTACATTATGAACTTTTAATTAGCCAAATAATGGTAAGTGTTTATACATAAAGGAATTTCATTGCAAAATTTACAACATCCCTTGAAGCGATCTCAGAGTTATTATGCACATAATAATTCTATAACTTTCAATTGATTTTAGATAGATTGAATTGGAACTATAATTACATTATATATTTTCATCACAATCATTCTAAGCATTTATTAATGCAATCAAAAATTTATTCCAACAACCCAAAGGGTCAAAACCGAGAGTTATATAACCACTTTCTCCATTAAGATACATATCTCTAAATTCATGAGTAATTAGTTTCCACTTTGTTTTGCAGGATGATTTATTCATGCCCCTCATTTCACTACTCAACAATTCCTTAATATTATTTGGTTATGTCCTTTCATGGCATTTGATTATGCAATTGGATTTTCCATACAAGCAAGCATGCACTCAATGCACCTAACATTTGTATAATCATGATTCATAATGCGAGTGTCATGACCAAAGCATATCATAGTAATTCATATATGAATCACAAAGATTCTAGTAATATTAATGAATTGGAGGCTTCTTGCCATTTTCACAACCCATTAGGTATTAATGAAAAACTTCCTTTCATATATCAATAATTCCATACAATTCTCACATTTACTAGGAAAAAGCAATCCTTCCACCACATGTTCCTTATCGATGAACTTTACATTATATGATTTAATCACTTGCCTTAAGATTAGAAACTATTGTGCCAATACTCATCAACTCATGAACAAAAGGCAGTCCCTACAGTTACTTCATACCTCCCACATTTTCATGTAATCTCTCAATGCATTACTGAACATATTTTATATCATGAGTGTATTGTTCATTCATTTAATTTTTGTTCAACATGGAAACTCAATGTATGCACATATTTGTATGAATTTACTAAATATTTATGTGCTCACAATTTTTTTCCTTAAGTGCACCCCTTCTTGGGCATCCACATAATCCATGTATTAAATGAATACGCAAGAGATATAAAATTCAGCTAAAAATAATTCTTACCCAATTCCTTTACATTTTTATTTTAACTTGTTGTTTTCCTTCTTACTTGTAAGGGAGATTGCTAGAGGAAGCTGAGATATTCAATTTCAACATGGAGGTTGAAATATCTTCCTTTAATAAGTTGATTTTGCTTTATTTGGGCTAGAATACAAGACGAAAAACATCATAACTCCTTGGGTGAACCCACAAGCTAAAGAGGTTGAAATTAAATACAAGAGTGGGTTGTTCTAGTAGGGGCAGAGTGGGACAAGATCAATAGGCTGAGGAGTGGCATAGGGAATTGTTGTAACAAAATCCCCATGAACATGCAAACAAAAAAGAACCACTAGTTGTAGACCAAAAAACAAGAGGAAGAGTGAAGGGCACATGATTTAACAATCAACATATGGTTGTGATAGTGGAAGTGGAGGCCACAAATGGACTTATTGAGAAGGATAAGGAAAATAATAGGGGGAATGCATTTGAGAGGCTTCCATGGAGAGATAAGTACAAGATTCAACCAAGTTAAAATAATGAGAACTTTTCATGAAGAAAAAGGATAACGAAGAAATAAAATTGGGGCAGAGCAAGTTTCTCAGTAGCAGACCAGTTGAAGAAGCCTAAGAGGGTTTTATGGTTGAAAATAAAGAGCGGTGGATTTCCAAGAACTTGCAAAGCCACTAATAGTGGTTTGCATTGGGACTAAAGAACCCATTGGTAATCGTATGGATTGAGCAACCTACAAGCTAGGGTATAGAGATACTTAGGTACTTGGAGGTTGTGGAAACACCAAATGTGGCCCTAAGATAGGAATACTAGTGTTTTATTCTCTGAAGAACTACGTAACAAGGGTGATATTTATGCTTCCATGGTAGTTTATCTAGATGAATAACCTTCCCATATTAAAATCTACTCCTCCTGTGACTAATTGGTGGTTTTCCCAAGGATTGAAGAATCCACTATGTGTGGCTTACCTTAGGAAACCACTTGGAAGTTGTGGATTAATGAATCTACTATCTTGTCAATAGTTTTTACAGCTAAATAACCTTCCCATATTTGGATAAAGACTCTCCTCATGTGACTAAGAGTGGCTTGTCTTGGGACTAAAGAAACCACTAGGAAACATGTGGACTTATGAATCTACTGTTCTATCAGTAGCTTGTTTAGCTGAGGAACCTTCCCATGTTATGATGAAAATATTCCCTTTGATTATAGATGTGATTCTATGTGCTTACAAAAGATAATTGTGTTGTATTTAAATGAGTTAAGGCTATGTGACATGATTAAAGAGAACATTTGAAGGAAAACAATTCCCCATGTATTTGATTACCTGAATAGTTAGTGGATGGAGGTGGTGTAACCTTAGGGACATTGTTTTGGCTGATAAGATTGAGTTTACATGGGTAGTAACTCCTTAAGCTTTAGAATTTGAATAAGGGGTGATAGATGCAAGAAATATTGGTTGCAGCTCATTTGAGGTTGGGTGGTGAGTTGAAGCTCCAATTCTATTTCAAGAATTCTCTTATAAGATAAGTGTTTACTCAAGCTCTTGCGCATTGAATGTCATGCATATGCTTATTATGTCGATTTGATGACTTCTTTTAATGATGGTTCAATGTGTTGGTTTAATGCTTCTATTGAGCCAAGGAAGATAAATTACTTTGTAAATGAATAATGTCAAGTTTTTTACTATTGATGAGCAATGGATGATTCTTGTATGTCTAATAAGTTAATGTTTTCTTATGCTTCCATGTATTGAATTTCTACATATCATCCACTAAGATTTTAAATTGTTTACATTAATATGAAAACATGAGGTTCCTTGATAAAATAGGGATGATGTTACTATTGAATATCCTCTAAGGAATGTGATTATTATTGTGTCCATTATATGTTTGTATTTTGGTCTAAATGGCATGAGTAATGAAAGAGAGGCCCTATCTATTAATTTAATTGAATGCTTTAATTGAAATAACTTGGTTATCAAGGTTTGGTTTTTGTATCGAAAAACTCAGGAGGTCACTGTTGGGATGGACTCAATTTGTATTAAGATCAAGAGGGATAGGCCTTGTGCCTTGTAGTGCCCTAATGGAGAGGCACCATGATTGTATGTTGAGGGCTCGATAAAGTCATACATGGCATCATAGAAATACTTACGTATCTACATTTATATGTGTAGGGGTAAATTCAAGAAGGGTAGCAAAAACCAGTTAATTGTTAATGGCCACACTCGTGTGTTTGTGTGTGTGTGTGTGTGTGTGTGTGTAACATGACCTGGAACTTTCAAGTGATAAGAGGAGTTATCATCCTAAGGCCTTGGGGAACTAGGCCACTGGAGGGTTCAATAATGTGCATATGTGGCCTAGGGAGATGGGGCCAAGATGGATGGTAGGTCCGACAATTGATGGTCGAGGCATCGCTTAGGCCATGGGGCCAATAAATTGTGAGAACGCTAAGAACACAAAATTTGATTAAAATGGAGAAATTCAAATTTACAAGGGGTTGAGAAGATAGTGGGGTAAAGGATTCATGGAATGTGACATGGAAAGAGGGGTTTGACATTGTGCCTTCATGGCATGGAAGATGACACTCAAAATTGACCTTTTTGCAGGGCTAAGTGGGAGTAAATTGAGTGATGCATGGAAATTCGATAGAGGCCATGTGGAGGTTATGATGTTAGAATGATGTTAAGTCAGAGGGCGTCGTAAAAGTGATAACGGAGTGGGCCAACAAATAGAGGCTAGTTGAAGGGAAAGTGTACAATATGTTATGGGCAAGTTGTCGTCTCAAGCACCAACCATTGGGTAGTGCATATAGGTGCCAAGTGTTGTGAAGGGAAATAGATGGATGCCAATAGATGGAGGGAGTAACCAGAAGTATATGATACTGTCACAATGCTAGATTTTGGGCACCAGACCTAGAGCGTAGGGGTTAAGTGTGAAGGGGAGTGAAGGGTCGGTGTTGATAGTCTGTGGTAGACGAAGAGCCCTCCATTGAGTAATGTGAATTTTAATATCCCATAATTCTTGGGTTGTTAATCAAGTTTAGGTGGAAAATGCATTATAATGGGGAATGGTAAATTGCAACCCATGGGCGGGGGTCCGATGGGGGACACAAGGGGGTGACATGGACCATGCAAGAATGACCTAGTCAGAGATGACATATGATGTGGAATTTCTGAGAGTGATACATGGCATGTCATGGATTTCCAAATGGGCACTACGTGGGTTCCACATGGGTGCCACGAGGCACAACCAAGTGACATGGCAAACAGTCACTAGGTAAATGTTTAATCAACCATATATTTCAATCCATAAGTCATATTGGGGTAAAATTTATATCTTTAGAAAGGTATTGATGAGAAAGACACGATGGTGATGCTTATTTTGTACTTTGAGAAGTTTATAAAAGACCGAAAAATTTAGATCCCATTTCCATAATAGGAATTTGGAGATCAAGTCATCATATTAGCCTTAATGTGGGCTATGGTTGGTAAGGGGGTATGTTACAAAGTGATATCAGAGAAATGTTCAACACTAGACCTTTCAAAATAAGTTGGTGCCCTATTCCATATTTAACAGAGTAGTAGGTCCAATGCTTAGATCATTGGAGATGGAGTGGAGCTCTAGCTCTGAGTGCAACAGTAGAATGGAATATGATTGTATACTAATTGTAACATTTGATTGTGGATTGTATGCTTACTACAAGGATGTTGTGGTATGATTAATTTTATTGAAAAATGAAAGGGTATTGGATGTGTTTTCTATTAGGATTTTGAAGGTGTGGATAGTCTATTGCTGTGAGCATGGATGCTTGCTATTTCCTTATTTTTGTAGAAATTCTTCCATGATTTTGGTGCATAATTGTTATAGTGTACCAAAATTATTGGCTAAGTGGTATGTTCTTACACACTTGTGATGGATGTGCATGTGAAATCTCTCGACATAAGAGGGACTGGGGAAATCCCTGTGTTGCTTGTATTGCATAGTATATCTATTTCTAATTGGATATATCTATATCATATCTTATAATCTATATATATATAATTTAATATATATATATAGATATGGGAATTGTTGTTCTCATTATTATAAATATCTCTTATGATATAGGAAGTTTTTAAAATTTTTAAATTGTATGACTAGTATCTATGTGTGTGTGTGTGTGTGCGCGCAAACACATTCTTATATTACGATGTAGTGAAGGAACAATGATGTTTCCTGGTATGACACAATTTTATTAGAGAACCATAATAGTAGTAGGATAAGCAAGTTATCCTTAAAAGTATGACTATGTAAGTGACAAGAATTGCAATTGGCATGTTTGGGTAACCCAATAAGGCCACCTAATGGATTTCAAGGAACTTGGAGTAGCCAAGTGGGTTGGTTTAATCCATGGAATAATGGATAGTGATATGGCATGTTACCCTCACTCTCTTAAAAATCAATAATAAATCCAATTATTAAATTAAATAAATAAATCATGAGAATTCCTCAAACTAGGGAGTTTAGTTAAGATGCTCAGAGATTCTCTCCAACCAGTTCTCCTAGATTAGTGTTTTGTTGAGAAAATATCTCAACCAAGTTTGTTCAAGATAGACACACTATCTTGAGACAAACTTCCTCATGTATCTATTTGTACTATTATCATTCTTTGTACATTGGATTGATTAATAATAAAAATTACATGAGCATGAGAGACCACATGATGGCTCTCTACCTTTTTTGCCAGTTTAATTTTTATGTGTTATATTGCTATGCATATGGCTATATGGCTTTGTGATTTTTCTTCATGTGGTATGGGAGCCATATCTTCTGAAATCAATGGTAATGGACAATACTCAATTGCTGTGATGGTTGAGTGTCTATCCGTGAGATTGATTTGTAGGAGCCGTCCTTTATGTCCCTTATGTCACCTACAATCTGAACCATTTCATCTAAATATAAAGCACATGGTGGAAGGTCTTCGTTGGGTAGAATTCAAATATTTGCGCGGGTTTTGTTTCCTCATTTCAGATATGATTGTTGTAGTTTTGCCTCGAGTCAAAGGGAGCGAGAAGCTCTTCATCTGTGCACAATGGAAGGATTATGTCATGATCCGAGTCTACCTGTGGTAAGCTGAGTAGAGGAGTCTGCTTCAGAGTTTTCCTACGCAACGCAAGTGTGGAGAATTGGAGCATCAGACCTGAGTAATCGAGATCACTTTTGGAAACATTAATCGACAGTTGAAGCTGTTGAAGTTTGTGTGAACCTGAGCCGTGTAGAAGCTGCATACAAACCCAAGAAGATGATGCACCAAGGAGCTTTGAGACATCATGGAGTAGATCGTGATGACAGTGGTTCGATGATAATGGTTTGAAAGAGATTGTGCACCAATGATAGATGAAATGATTCATGAGCAAATGCGAATGCAAGATTCGGCACAAAAGCTACTCTCTTGGGTTTTGAATTACATCACTCTTATTCCACAAAGATAAAAGTTGCAGAGGGTCGTATCGACCTG
>APFE030112976.1:0-15927 GCA_000404065.3 Pinus taeda
ATCAACCACAGATGCAAAAGAAGTTGATCAAGAAGTTCACCCCTCCTGGGCTACATCTGCTGGGTCCAAGGCTCCCAAATGGGCCTGTCCTCGTTTTAATTAAATTCTCAAAATGAATTTAAAGCTGAATAAAAGTCTCTACATGAGAAATAGACTATAAAAATGGATTCAGAACACATGAATCCTTCAGGATTGACTGTTGGTTCACCTCCAGTGGATACCTCCAATCCGATACAGTTCTCTCAATACTGGGCCCTAGTGGCTCCTAGAACTTCCACGGCTCCAAAACCTATGCAAATAACCTCTGATGGCTGAAATACCTGTGCCAATGGCTTCAGAACGTCCAAAATACCCAAAATCAAAAAAAAATATCGTCCAAAACCGCCTTTCCTAGCCAAAGTTATGGCTATTTACTCCTAACTGCCACTTTCCCCTAAAAGAACTCCACCTAACTTTAGTGGAGGCCAGTTAGCCCTGCCAATTATGGTGGAACCGCCCAAATTTGGCGGTCCGCCAAGAATTCCGCCAACAAACCGCGTTTAACTGACTGTTGAGTTATGGCGCATGTGACCGTTTGGCGGTTTGTGCCTCGAATTCCATGCCAGCTGTTTGGTTTGGCCCACGGTTCCGGGCGCTTGGACATATGGCATGGGGGCTGGCCCTTAGGGGCTGGCCCCCTTATTTTCCCACCGCAGCAATTTTCAAACTTTAAATAGACATTTCTCCGCCAATCTTAACAAATCCGCCTCCATAGCCTAACGGTAAGGCGTTGGGCTTGTGGCAGGCAGGTCATGGGTTTAATTCACAACCCACCAATTTTTAAAAAGAAACGCACACCCCCTTGTGTTGACGTCAGCTAAGCCACGTGGCGACCTCCAGGCTTGCCACATGGCAGCTTCTGATTGGCCCGTCTAGAAGGAATATTCCATGGAATATTCCAAAGAATATTTTGTGGAATATTCCCTTTTTAATTTTTTTTGAAAATTCAAAACTTAAGGGTTATTGGGCGATTTTGTTTTTGACGTAACTTTCACATACGGCGACCATTTTTCGAACCGTTTGTGGTACCGGAATCGGGAGGACGGGCTCTATCTGGTCATTCAGGTTCGAGCCAATTTTTTGCACTTTCAATTTTGAGCATTTTACGACACTTGGCACATGAGCCCCTAATCATATTGTCATCGAGGATTCCGTCTGAAATCCTCCTGCATGAAGAAACAAATTGAACAAAGGAAAAAAATCCTTTAGAAGCACAACCTTGGGGACCACATCTGTCAGGGCGCCAAGAAGAAAACTGAGGATCCGCCACATGGGAAGGGTAACAATTTTCATGCATTAGTTGCAATTAATTCTTCACGTGTTGCATGGATTACATATTTTGGTGTATCAAATCATATGGTTGTTACAAATAAAGTCGATTCCTCTTTGGATGCATGCAAAGGACCTCCCATCCTCATGGGAGATGACTCACCTATTAAGGTCACCGGAAAAGGTAGAGTGGAACTTTTACATGGAAACTTTGAAGATGTGCTTCATGTTCCAAAACTTTCGGTAAACCTGCTTTTAGTTTATCAGATCATGCATTCTGGCACCGCAAAGAGAGTGGAACTCACTCCAGATGCAGTGAACATATATGACCTACATAGCAGCTCCAAAATTGCAACCGGTGAGGTAAACAATGGAGCGAGACTATATACATTTTCCGAATTTATTGAATCTGAATCCTCCTTATTGCTTACACATGCTAATCATAGTAGTAGGCGTTGGCACGAGAGTTTGGTCACTTAAATTACAGGTAGGTATATGCAGCAGCTAAGCAAGCTAGCAAGCATGAGATGGTGGAAGGATTGCTAAAAAACTTTATTATTTTTAATAACAATATATATAATAAACTTATTATTTTTAATAGCAATATAATATATCATATTATAGGAATTGATTCATTGTAAAGTTTAGATAAAAAGTATAATATATTACACAAATTCTATTTCTCGAATGTACTTTTAAATGAGACACAATTCCACACCCACATTAAAGAGAATTCCAACAGTAGAAATCACATTGATCATTAAGTCCAATGAAACAATTCCACACCCACATTAAAGAGAATTCCAACAGTAGAAATCACATTGATCATTAAGTCCAATGAAACAATTCCATACCCACATTAAAGAGAATTCCAACCATAGAAATCACATTGATCATTAAGTCCAATGAAACTAATCAGACTAAACAAACTCTTCTTCCCTCCTTAAAATCCTAAGGAAAATAATATATCACAAGTAAACTACAAAAAAGTAGTATTATATACCAAGGAAACAGAGGTTCACCAAACCATAATAGAGCATAGCATAAAGTCCCATGAAGGAAGTAGATTAGAGGGACAATAGTTTGAAACCAGCAACTTAAATTTTGATAGATCTTTCTCTCCACCTTGTTAATGGATTTTAATTTTTGTTTTCTGCACATTCACCAAAAGCCCTTATCAATTTATTGCCTGCATATTCAGAAACAAGCTGATATTTATCATAGAAGCTAAGAGTTGAAATTCTAAAAAAAATGAGTATATTGGAAAGTGAATCTAATGACAAACATCTAGTTGTGAAACCTAATTTACAAGGAAACCTACAATGTATTACTCCATCTCATTAAAAAAGACTATCTAGTATTTATTTAGTGTAATAAAAAATATGCAAACTGTGTACACAACCCTAACAGTTGCCCTGCAAGTGGTGCTTCATGTGCAAAATTTAATAAAATTATACTTTCTACCATAGTTACCAAGTTCGATTTCGAATTCGATAAGATAGGATAAAAATTCGATTGGAAAAATTTCAATTCGGAAAATTTTTGAGAATAGATATCTTAAACATTTAAATATTTATACTCTTTTTCTTGTAACAATAATGTCTTATCAATTTTTTCCCATTCATTTTGAAATTTAAATAATTTTTAATAATTTTAATCAATATAAGCAATTTTAAAATTACAGTTTACTTACCAAAACTACAATCACATTTGTCTTATCTCCAAAAATCTCTTTTCTTTTCAAAAGTCAAAACTTCCCTCTTACTTTCAAATCTTATCTAAAAATGTTTTATGATTAGTATTTATTTAAAAATTAAATATTCTAAACTCAAAACTACCTTTCTTTAATTTCAAATTTTATCTAAAATATTTTATAATTAATACATATTTAAAAATTCAAAATTCAAAAATACTTTTATAAGATTTCTCTTAATATAAATATATTATATTTAGAAAATCAATTAATTATTATAAAATTTACTTTTCAAGATTTTACTTTATTTATTATCTCTTTGTTTTAAACCCTTTAACTTGAAAATTGGAAAATTTTCTCCACTCTGAACTTGTTTCCATTTCCTACCTACAATCCAGCAACCTTTCCATTTCCGACATGCCATCTCGCAACTATCTATTTTGTGCTTAAAGATCAATGTCTTACTATTTTAAAGAACGCAAATTAACAAAGCCGCGCAATAAACCTTGAATTTTCTGTAAATCCCTAAATCGAATTATTAAGTTGGAATCAAATTGCCAAATTTCCGTATTTATTTCTCCGATACTGGCGTATTTGGTAGCTATGCTTTCTACACATACATATATGGAAGATATTTATTACCATCATGAAGTTTATAAAAATCAATAACAGCCCTAAAAACCAAAATTGTTTCGTAATAATGCATGTATAAACCTGCATTAAATTACTTTCAAGCAATGAAGCCAACATAGTAGAAAAAAACTCATAGTACTCGACAAACCAAGAGAATATAAGACCGAACCATTAATTGAAGCCCATTAGAAATACAATTATTATTAGAAATACAATTGTACTAACTCATGGCTAGCAAATTCAATGCCCGAAACATTGAACATTAAAAATAAACTTCTTATAAACTTCTGATTGGAATCATGCGTCGAGGAGTGGGGGAAGGGGCTGGGATAACTAGGGAAGTGTGGAGTGTGCTGGCTGGACCTACTGGTATTCCCGTGGCTGCATCAACTGCCACACATTCCAGCTTCAGAGCATAGCCCACATCATCAGCTGTTGGTGTATATGTTTTTGAACGTCCAACTTCATACCATGTCTCATCGCCACCCCTTTCAGAAACATTAGGGGGGTTTAACAAGGCAGAACCATTGCTTAGAGATGCATTGTGAATTCCTGAACTTGAAGTTGAACCAACCAGACCCCCTGTGCTGCCTAATCTCCCAAATAATTCATCGTCTCCAGTTTCATTCTCATGCACTGCACTGGCCGCTTGTGCATGCAATGCACGGTGATGACCCCATGAATCTGAATAGCACTTTGGTGAACAATGAAAGCTTTTTGAAACAGGTATCTTAGCCTTCACACATTCCATGCACTGTACAATGGCTAGCTCTGATGGATGGACACTGCATACTGCAACCTTTTTGTCACTCTGAATAATACGATACCATCTGAATCTGAGGTAGTAGCCATCTACAGGTGCCGATTCAGATTCAGAAACATCATCGCTTGTAATGGCGTTATCTGGACGACGATAGAGGACAGAAGGCGTAAGCTCCCAACCCACGACCGGAATCTCGTACGGAAGGTGCAGTCGGCGCACGCTCAACATTCTTCCCGACCCCGCTTCTTCTTCTTCCAATCACAAGACTCGAAGACTCGAACCCTGAACCTGTTACTACTCTTCTCTTCTCGCTAAATCCTGCTGTCTTGGTGTTTGTGAATCACTTTTCTAGTGCCTTTGGGGGCGGATCAACATCGGACGTCCTCAGACGTC
Organism: Pinus taeda; assembly: GCA_000404065.3. NCBI lineage: Eukaryota > Viridiplantae > Streptophyta > Pinopsida > Pinales > Pinaceae > Pinus > Pinus taeda. The sequence goes on from APFE030112976.1 coordinate 4,791, forward strand.
CTCGATGAGCCAAGGCAGCATTGCGACCTCACCTTTCATATAACATTTATTTATATGACATTTATTTTAATTTCTGAGTTTATGTTGTTCATGATTTTAAACCGACTCTTTTATGGATAAATCACATCGGAGTTTCGAGTTTTGAGGTCGGCGGGTTTAGAATCACTTATTTCTTAGAACTCAAAATTCCCATATGATTTATAAATTTAATTAAAAAAAATAAAAAAACAGAATCTTAATTTTTTATTTGTAGTTATTACTAAATATTTTAGAATATTTTATACAGGTTAAATCTTTACTATCTATTTAAATTAAATAAATTTTCAGCAATCAAGTTTAATATGGAGATTCTTAGCTTGTAAATAGGATTTGTTAAAATACCATGGGCCAATAGCATGGTATGCTAATACCACATTCTCAAAAAAACATGTTTCATGTTCATATGACACATATTTTATATAAATATTTTCTTTTAATTAATCAATTTAATTGAAATGATATATTGAAATAAATTTTGACCTTTGATATATGAATGTTCTAGAACATTTCGTGGAAGTTAAATCCCTACTATCTACTTAATAATTATTAGTAATTAAATTAAAATTTTGGAAGTCCTATTGCAAAATACACATACCTATCGACATAATAAATAAAATAATAATGCATTAAAATGAAATATATTAATGTAAATTCATTTCATTTTTCGATATTAACCATTAAAAGAATAACCATGGATTTGGGTGTCACGTGGCACAGGAAAACATTAACAACCTCAATGGTTGACCCACTTGATGTATTTAATCCAAGGGAACGACATTGCCTTGGGCTTGCCCCCTTGCCTGTCAGTCACTCATACATATGCTACAATGGCCCCCCCCTCTCAAACAAGAATTTATGGTCGTTCAAGCCATTGTACACTCGTTATCTTGTTGGAAATTATGGCTCACTCACAAAGAATGTTAAGGGAACCACAAATAGGGGTATCAACTGGCAAAAGCGATGGTTGTCAACAATCAGAGGTAATAAAAATCAAAATAATTTGTCACAGTACTCCTTTGTAGCTACCAGGTAAAGGAACATGGTAGAACTCTTAGGGGTAATAAAAGCAGAGGTAGGTTGCCTCTTCCCCCCTCATATAGTTATGGAATAGAGCAATTCAACGAGAGTATCCCCCATTGTTATCGTGCATAGTAGCATACCTAGAAGCCTAGACAATGCACATCACTGGTGACAATGCATGGGCTATCTGCAATATCCTAGGTAACCTCCTCCACAAGCAGGAAGATGCCACTATTTTGTTTTAGGGATGTGTGTGAGATTTGATTTTTCACCTTCAATGTGCATTGGTTTCCCTACAATGCGCTGCGAGTACCTTAGGCATCCAACTCCATGACACTTCTTCATCCTTGATTGAGATTGGATCACTATATTTTTTTCATCCATCTCAATGCTTTCAAAGTGGAAGAAATGGAGGAATAAGCTCATGGGACCGTTTTTAGTGGCAAGGCCCAGTTTGAAAAATTAGGGTCTTAAACCTCTCAGGAGAATTTAGAGGCATCAAACAATGCTTTTTGGGGGTAAAACTTTGTTGCTTTAGCATGAAACAATATTTTCATATTGTACATACAAATACCTTTCCAATGGTGCAAGAACCTCATCAATCAGAGTCTGTATGAAAAATTTATGTCGATCAGAAGTTGACCTTCTTGTTTTCACCACCATAGTTTGAGAGGATGCCACATCGGCCCCCATTATTCATGGAAATTGGGCAAGCGACATGATTATGGTGAAGAAGGCTCTAAAAGAATCTTTATTGTAACTCTGGTTAACATTTGAGGTAGCCAAACCTAACCACTAGTAGGCTCTTGGGTTGTGTTATAATCGGGCCACTATGATGAAAAGGGGTTCCATTCTTTCGAGTGTATTATCTCCATATAAGAGAAAAGATAGATGAGAGGTATATGATATAAAACACGTAGAGATGATATATGTATTATAGTATCCCACAGGCCACGAACTATACTTCCTTGTACTCGCAGCGATTTTCTATTCAGAGGAAGAGAGCAAAGCAACCTCACCTTCTTGTTGGGTTTTCTCCCTAAAGGGTTTCCTAGGTCATATCTTCTGTCAAACCATGGTTTGTGAGTTTTATTTCATTATTCTATATTTTCTACTTAATTTTAATTTTTTATGCATATGCAACTAACAATAATTTACAAATCCAAATTTCTAAACACAAATAAAACCCTAATAGTGTAAATTTCAGATTTGTATAGTTTTATCGAATCTACTATGATGAAATATCCAATGGAATATAAACAAAAATTTACAAATCATGTTGGTATATTATGGATATTTGTAGGGGATCTTTATCAGCTAGGCCAAGAGTCGTAAAACCCTAATCATAGTCAACGAATCTATGAATGACCCTTGTAATCCCACAAAGGAAAGGTTTTTGTGGCTGGAAGTACTAATTATAGATATAAGTCGTAATATGAATCTCCTCATGTCAATCTTGAGCAATAAGCTCATGATATTTGGAGATTACGAGGGTTCTAATGTAGAGGAAAAATCAAAGGGGAGATCAAGAGATTGGGAAGAAATAGAGAACAAGCCAAAGAAAGGACCCAAAAAGGATCAATCTAATTCAAATATTGTGAATAATTCATAGCCCATATTTAAAATGGAAACAAAGGTCGATATCAAGTTATACCAATGCGAGATCGATTCTATGAAACTAAATCATTGGTTGTAGTAATAAGAAGTTTATTTTATGCCCATCATGTTTATGAAGAATAAAACATTTCATTTGTGTGGCTGAAATTAGAGTGTCACGCCTTCACTTGTTGGGAAAGCCACATGGATACTGTAGCAGCAGACTTGGGGCAGAAGACACAAAAAATGTGTAATAATTTTTGTATTAATGAATAAAATATTTGAATCATGATTACGATCCTTCTTGGTGGTGTCCCTATATAGGCATTGGCTGACCACAAAGGTGATTGGACACCAATTTTGAAGATAACCCTCTCCATAATTAATAACAAATAATAATTGATTAAATAAATAAATAATTTAATTAATTAAAGCCAAAATTGATCTCCCACCTCAAAGTTCTGGTCAACACGATGCTTATCATGTCTGATCACCTTGTACTTGGCTTGACTTAGCATTCGAGTTCATGAATGCTAGGCTATGTTGTAGGCATGATGGAAGTAATGTAAGTGTTCATTCCAAAGCTTAGGATGCTTGCTACAATATCCATAGAGTAGATGTACTATTGTTTTATTCACCACTTGTGTCTAGCCATCAGTTTGTGGACAAAATGTTATGCTCTTCTTCAAATTGGTGTCGACGAGTTCCCATAAACTTGACCCAAAATTCGTGACAAATCAATAATCTTGATCATAAATAATAGAATTAGGCAACCCAAAGTGTACCCATACATTTTGGAAGAATATATTTGTGGTTTATTCAACTATAACCTTTTTCTTACATGGAATAACCACACACATTTTGTTGAGACGATCCATAACAACATAAAGATAATCATGACCTTTCTTTGACATTAGTAGTCCTCCTACAAAATCCGTAGAAATACTTTCCCAAGGATGAGAAGGAATAATAAGTAGAGTATACAAACCCAACTTTCTATTACTAGGATTACGAGGCTAATAGCAATACCTCTATAATTGTGAAACTGGTTTTCTCACATAAAAGTGGCCAACAATAAGAGAAGTATGAGCTTCCCTTATGATGTTGACTCATTCACCCTATGGAATACACAACTTGCAAAGATAATACAACAACATGTTATGAACATGATAATCCAACTCTTCAACGAGATGGCCTTGAATCAAAGTTGCATAAACATTTTTAAAATCCTCATCTTGAGCATATTGTTCAATATAACTTTCATGCATGATTGAGTTATTCTTAATAAAGATAGATGCATTAACAATAGGCCTTGAAAACATATCAACAACTTTGTTGTATATACCTTTCTTGTACTTGATTACCAAATGGAATTGTTGTATAAATCCCATCCACCTAGAATGTCTAGCTTGTTGTAGCTTGGTTTGGGATTGTAAATATTTAAAAGCTTGATGGTCACTATGAATAATCATTTCTTTACCCATCAAGTAATGCTTCCATTTCTTCACTCTTTGTACCAAAGCATACAACATTTTATCATAAGTTGGATAGTTAATTACTGCATCAGTAAATGTTTCAAAAATATAACAAATAAGCTTACCATGTTGCATCAAAACTCCTCCCATGGCATAATCACTTGCATCAGTTTGAATCTCAAATCGCTACTTAAGATCTGGAAGTGCAAGAACTGGTGTTGTGTTGATTTTCTCTTTCAATGTATCGAAGGCATTGTACTACTTTCCTCCCCACTAAAAGACATGTTTCACACTTATCAAAGCATGTAATGGAGCTGCAATAGATGAGAAATTAGCAATAAACTTTCTCCAATATTGGGTTGCTCCCAAAAAACTCCTAACCTTTGTCACAATATTGGGTTTAGGCCAATTCACAATGACCTCAACTTTTGAGGGATAAATCATCAATTCACCCCCTCCAACAATATGACCCAAATAAACTAGAGGGGTTTTCCCAAATTCAGACTTTGATATATTCGAATATAATTTCTCTTTCTTTAAGACATTTAAAACTTTCTTAACATGTTCTTCACGAGTCTTACTAAAAATCAAAATATCATCTAAGTAGGCTATGACAAAATCATCAAGTAATGGTCTCAACACATCATTCATAACTCTCATGAATGTGCTATGTGAATTACAATGCCCAAATGGCATAACTAACCATTCAAACAAACTTTGCCTTTTCTTGAAAACAGTCTTCCAAATATCACCTTCAACAATCCTGATCTAATGATAACCGCTTCTCAAATATAACTTAGTGAAATAAGAAACCCCTTTAATTGGTCTAGCAAATCATAAATATGAGGAAGAGGATAGCGATTCTTTAACGTGATTTTGTTCAAAGCTCTAAAATCCACACACATGTGCCATGTACCATCCTTCTTTGGAACCAAGACAATAGGAGACCCACAAGGATACTTACTTGGTATAATGACCCCTTTTTCAAGAAGTCCTTGAATTTTCTTCTTGATTTATGCATTCTCCAAAACTAACATTTTGTACATGCCAATGTTTAGAGAAGGTGCATCCTACTTCAACTGAATCTCATGTTGGATTCCTCTTATAAGAGGCAACCCTTCAAGTTCCTAAAACATCTTATCATATGTGTTAACAATTTTAGCCAAATCATACTTGAGTTTTCCATCAGATCCTTGGAAAGCTTAAGATTCAATAGTATCTTTGGATTTGAGCATCAATTATACAACATTCTTACTATCATTTACAAGCCATTTCATTTGACCAACACTTACAAGAGACAAGTTCGTGTTATTGCGATGTGCTCTAATGATATACTCAATTCCATATTTAAAAAGATGATATTTGTTCTCATGATGATAGAATATGGATTTTTGGTCATACAAGTATGGACTCCCTAAAACAATTCCACATATGTATAATGGTACAAAATCAAGCTCTACCTCATCAATAAAGTTTGCAGTGATGGAAAATTTAAGTTAACATCTTCTTGTCACTTGCAATTTGGCTGCAGAAGTGGAACCCACATCAACCATAGAGAAATCCAAGTACCTCAACCGCATGGATGAGGCCCACGGATCCATATGCATGTGCATCTCCCCAGAGTTGCAATTTCATCTATCTCCCTGCAATACTCCCAATGAGATTTGGAAAAAGGTTGAAGAACTCTACGGGAAATAAGATGAGATGAAAGGAAATTTGGTTGAAGTGGAGCTGCTCTCATTGGATCCACAAAACTATGACAAAATTCAAGACTTCTTCACCAAATATAATGATCTATTGTTGCAACTCAAGGGTTGTGGAATTGACAAATCTAAGGAGGAGTGTTGCCAAGTTCTCTCTATTATGTCAAAGCTCAGACCAAAATACTCTGTCTTTGTGTCTACATTTCATTCAATAAGGCTCGCAACAGGTAAATCTTACACTATGCTTTCTCTCAAAGAGTTCATGGAGTCCCTTAATTTTGAGCAAGATAAACTCATTGGCATGGGGAAAATCAAACCTCCAAAAGTGCATGCACTTGCTGTGCATGATGGCAGCCACAATAAAAATCACAGATCTAATTCAAATCAAAAAAATTAGCAGCAAAAAGACAAGGGAAAAGCGCATTCCCATCAAAAGAACAATACACCAAGCCCTTCAATGACTCCTCCGGCTCCAAAAATGAGAAAGGGAAAAAAGGAGACAAATGCACCTATTGTGATCTGAATTTGAAACTACTTGAAAAAGGTTTGCAAGGTATTCAATTCAATAGTAAACATGTTTAAAAGATGCCCATGTCTTGCAGTAAAAAAACAAATGAAAATTTCAGCTATTCATGATCCATTCAAGCATAGCGGAATTATTTCCTTTTACTGTTTAACACATTAAAACAAATTTGTTTTGCAAAATAAATCAACCATAGATGCCAAAGAAGTTGATGAAGTAGTTCACCCATCCTGGGCTACGTTTGCTGGGTCCAAGGCTCCCAAATGGGCGTGTCCTCGTTTTAATTAAATGCTCAAATGAATTTACAGCTGAATATAAGTCTCTACAGGAGAAATAGACTGTAAAAATGGATTTAGAACACATGAATAGTTCAGGATTTACTGCTAGTTTACCTCCAATGGATACTTGCAACCCGATACAGTTCTCTCAATACTGGGCCCTAGTGGCTCCTAAAAATTCCACTACTCCAAAACCTATGCAAATGACCTCTGATGGCTGCAAGAGATATGAAAATGGCTTCAGAATGTCCAAAATACCTAAAAGCAAAAAAAAAATTGTCCAAAACCGCCTTTCCTAGCCAATGTTATGGCTATTTACTCCTAACTGCCAGTTTCCCCTAAAAGAACTCCAGTTAACTTTAGTGGAGGCCAGTTAGCCCCGCCAATTATGGCAGAACCGCCCAAATTTGGCAGTCCGCCAAGAATTCTACCAACAAACCACGTTTAACTGACTGTTGAGTTATGGCGCATGTGACCGTTTGATGGTTTGGCGATTTGTGCCTCGAATTCCGTGCCATCTATTTCGTTTGGCCAACGATTCCGGGCGCTTGGACATATGGCATGGGGGCTAGCCCTTAGGGGCTGGCCCCCTTATTTTCCTACCGCAGCAATTTTCAAACCTTAAATAGACATTTCTCTGCCAATCTCAACAAATCCGCCTCCGTAGCCTATCGGTAAGGCGTTGGGCTTGTGGCAGGCAGGTCATGGGTTCAATTCACAACCCACCAATTTTTAAAAAGAAACGCACACCCCCTTGTGCTGACATCACCTGAGCCACATGGCGGCCTTTGGGCTTGCCACGTGGCGGCTTCTGATTGGCCCGTCCAGAAGGAATATTCTGTGTAATATTCCTTTTTAATTTGTTTTTAAAATTCAAAATTTAAGGGTTATTGGGCGATTTTGTTTTTAACGTAACTTTCACATACGGCGACCGTTTTTCAAACCGTTTGCGGTGCCGGAATTGGGAGGACGAGCTCTATCGAGTCGTTTAGGTTCAAGCCAATTTTGAGCACTTTTAATTTTGAGCATTTTACGACTCTTGAGACATGAGCCCCTGATCACGCCTCCCCATTGGGAATCTTTTGGACCCCAAAAGCCTTCAACTACTTGTTAAAGAGGTGAGGGTACAATGCCCTCATTTTTTCCACCTCCATCAAATTTCCCTTGTTCGGTTTGTTGCCTTTGAAACCAACCCGAACATAATCTACATTGCCCCTCCTTGAAGTGCATGTCCTTCTATCAAGGATTGTATCTTCTTTCAGCTCATCTAAAAATTCTGGCGAAAAATCTTCTATAGATGGCAGCTGAACACCACTTTCGTGATCAGCGATCAAAGGAGGTTCATACAAACGTAAGTTCTCCACATTAACAACACAATACATTTGCATGTAGGAAGACAAATCTAATTGAAAAGCATTATTTCCAACCTTCTTGAGGATTTTGAATGGACCATAAAGAATAGGCTTTAGCTTTTTACCTTCTCCTTGCATCCTTTCCTTACTAATGTACAACCATACCTCATCCCCTTCTTGAAACTTGTGATCAACTCTATGCTTGTCGTGTCTTTCCTTGTACTTGCCTTGACTCTTCTCAAGTTGTTCTTGAATTTGCTGATGTATTTGTTGAATTCTTTCAATGAATGAACGAGCTTTGTCAATATCACTATATCCCTCAATGGCAACATCTTTCTCAAGAATGAAATCAAGAGGTGATTTGGGCAAGTAACCAAAACAAGCTTCAAACAGTGAGGTGTTTGTGGAAGAGTTCTTGGCACGGTTGTAAGCATGCTGTATGTAGTGCAAATGTTCATTCCAAAGCTTGGGATGCTTGCTACAATATCCTCTCAAGAGGTGCACAATGGTTCTGTTCACAACTTCGGTTTGTCCATCTGTTTGCGGATGGAAAGCAGTACTTTTCTTCAACTTTGTGTCCATCATCTCCCATAGGTTGGACCAAAAATTCCCCACAAATATGGAATCCCTGTCACTAATAATGGAAGTAGGCAAACCAAAGTGAATCCATACATGATGAAAAAATAATTCAGCAGTTTGTTCAGCAGTTATAGTTTTCTTACAAGGCATACGTATACACATTTTGCTGAAATAATCAACTACTACATATAAATAATCATGCTGCTTTCTAGATTTTGGCAAACCTCCTACAAAATCCATAGAGATGCTACCCCATGGTCTAGAAGGTACCGGAAAAGGAGTATACAATCCAAGCTTCCTATTACTAGGCTTGCTTGTAGCACATAATGAACAACCTCTTATGAACTTTGAAACAAAATCTACCATGCGAGGCCAATAGCAATACCTCTGTAGATGTGCAACTATTTTGCTTATACCAAAATGGCCAGCAATAAGAGAAGAATGAGCTTCTCTTATGACATTTATTCTATCCCCCTGTGGTATACACAACTTTCCCAGATGAAACAACAAATTGTTATGCATGTGATAGTCATTTTCCTCTACATGATTCCCTTTACTCAAGCTAGCATACACATCTTTAAAGTCATCATCAGATGCATACTGTTCTATGTACTATCATGTATAATGGAATCATTCTCAAGTAAAGTAACAGCACCAATAACAGGCCTTGAAAGCATATCAGCAACTTTATTCAGAGTACCTTTCTTGTACCTTATTACCAAATGGAACTGTTGCAAGAATCCCATCCATCTGAAGTTTCGTGACTATTGTAACTTGCTTTGTGATTGCAATTACTGTAAGGGCTGATGGTCGATATGTATAACAGTTTCTTTGCCCATCAAATAGTGTTTCCACTTTTTGACGCTTTATACCAATGCATACAACTCCTTATCATAGGTAGGACAATTTACAATAGCACCATTAAAAGTTTCAAAATGAAAATCAATAGGCTTACCATGCTGTAGAAGAACTACACCCATGGCATAATCACTAACATCGGTTTGTATCTCAAATGGCTGTCTCAAATCTGGTAATGCAAGGACCGGAGCTAAACTAATCTTCTCTTTCAAAGATTCGAAAGCTTTTTACTGCTTGCCTCCCCATTGGAAAGCATGCTTCACACTTGTCACTGCATGCATAGGAGCTGCTATAGAAGAGAAGTTAGAGATGAACTTCCTCCAATATTGAGCTACACCCAAAAAACTTCTTACCTCTGTAATGGATTTGGGAGTAGGCCATTTTACAATAGCCTCAATCTTAGCAGGATCAATTCTCAAAGCACCTCCTCCTACTATGTGTGCCAAATAAACCAAAGAAGTCTTTCCAAATTCACACTTTGACATTTTAAGAAATAATTGATTCTTCTTCAAAACATCAAGTACTTTCCTAACATGCATGACATGATCTTCTCTAGACTTGCTGAAAATTAAGATGTCATCTAAGTAGACAATAACGAAATCATCAAGAAAAGGATGCAAGACATCATCCATTACCCGCATAAAAGTTGCAGGTGCATTGCACAAACCAAACGGCATCACAAGCCATTCAAAGAGTCCTTGCTTGGTTTTGAACGCTGTCTTCCAAATGTCACTTTCTTCAATTCTTACTTGATGATATCCACTGCGCAAGTCTAACTTAGTGAAATATCGAGCATCTTTCAACTGGTCTAGCAAATCATCTATCCTTGGGACTGGGTAACAATTCTTTACCATTATCTTGTTCAAGGCCCTGAAATCAACACACATACGCCAAGTGCCATCTTTCTTTGGAATCAGTACAATCGGTGACCCACATGGCGAAGTACTTGGCCTTATGAAACCCTTGTACAACAAGTCCTTGATTTGCTTATTTATTTCAACATTCTCAATAATAGACATGCGGTACATGCCTATGTTTGGAAGAGGACAATGTGGATGCAAATGGATTTCACGCTGAATCTCCCTCTTAGGAGGCAAACTTGTTGGCTCCTAAAATATCTCATGATATACATCAACTACATCATACAGATCTGATTTAAGTTTTGGATCACAATTGTCAAATGACTCATGAGTCACATCAACCTTGGGCTTAATCATAAGAAGAAAAAACTTCTTACTTGAATTAACCAGCCTTTTTACCTGTCCTCAATTCACCATCGCTATATTTGTCTTCTTGCAATGAGCTCTAACAATGAACTCCTTGCCATCTTTGAAAAGATGATATTCGTTTTCATGACGATGGAAGATAGCTTTCCTGTCAAACAAGTAAGGACTTCCCAAAACAATTCCCGCTATATCAAAAGGTACCACATCAAGTTCAACTGTATCAATAAAATGTGCAGTAATTGCAAAGCGCAATGTGCACTTTCTTTAAACTTGTAAATTTGCATCCTTGCAAATCCATCCAAGTGGATATGGCTTCGGATGTGGAACGGTCTCAAGTTTAAGCTGCTTGACCAAGTCTTCTAATATAAGGTTTGCTTGTGACCCACTATCAAAAACTGTGTCAATCTTAGTATGTTTTGAAATCACCCTCACATGAAACAGTTCAATTCTTTCTTCCTCATTAGGAGCTTGTACATGACAATTTGAGG
>APFE030112981.1:0-18412 GCA_000404065.3 Pinus taeda
TAATTGTGGATTAACCACTTACAATTATTAATATGGGCTTTATTGACTCTTAACTATGACGTGGTCCCATTACATAGATAAGGGGGTTAGGGTGGGACCCTAACAAAGTATCTAAAGGAAACAAAGGATATACAAAAAATATATGAAAATCAAAACATGTTGTTTAAGGAGTTCTAGGTTGGGGAACAAGTGTACTTGTGCAGCAAGCCAAAGAAGAGCTCCTTGTAGATTGGATAGTGTTCCAACCTAACACCTTGGTTTTGTGGACCTTTCAAGATCCTTGAAAGGATTGGACTAGTAGCCTATCAACTTGCACTACCTTCGAAAGTGAAAGTCCCTGATGTTTTCCATGTGTCACTGCTTAATAAGTATGTTAAAGATGTTGATCATGTGATTGACTGGTATGTATTGCAGGTGGAGCCAGATGGAGAAATCAAATTGGAACCTCAGTGTATATTGCAATGAAAGGTGCTCATGCTACGAAACCAAGCAATTGAGTAGGTTAAAGTGTAGTGGAAGCACTTTGGGCCTGCTAAATGTACATGGGAGATGGTGGATCAGATGGAGGATATGTATCCTTCTTTATTCGTTGGTTGAGGGAATGTCCTTGATTTATGTTTTGGGTATATGTTTTGGTGATATTTTGGTATATGTACATATGTATATTGATGTAAATACTACCATGAGATGTGTTATAAATCTCCAATAAGCGATATGGATGTCATGTCATTATGGTTGTCATTTTGTTATGTTGTCAAGTTGGTTTGCTTCTCAGCAGCTTGATCATCGAGATAAGTTGTAAAGCTCCATGAGCAGTATGTTTTTATTTCAACAGTGTTTTTGGTTATAGGTGTCGTTGAACACTGAGGATGATGCTCCCCCAAGGGGGTGGGTTATGTAACATTCCTAGTGAAAATTCCATGTAATAAAAGTTAATAAAGGAAAAATAATAACCACGGTTATGGGACACTTATTCCAAGCTTAATGTTGGGAAAGACATCCTAGTGTGGGTGTTCGTTTGGTTTATTATGGCTAAGCAAATTGGGAAAGGCAATGGAAAAGGCATTTCATAGGAAAAATGGCATACTCACAAATGCTTCCTTCTTACCTTTTCTTATCACCTATAGGTGATTTTTTTTCAAATGGCGTAGCTAGTGCATTAAATCAAAAGACCCATATCCATGTTGACATCAACATCCATAAATAATTATATTGATTTCACTCACCTCAACAATTAATTATATCATGCACAACCCACCATAATCCACCGTCTCTTGTTTTCTATCCTTATGAGGGAACCCATTTAATTTAATATTAATGAACCATTTTCAATACTACAGGAAATGTAATTTAATTTGATATTACTTTTGAGAATTGTAAAGTGTAAAAAACTATTATGGGCAATCTAATCTAATTTAATATTAATTTTCAAAATTGTACAATGTAAAAGTACATTAAAACATTACAATGTCAATATTTTTTAATTTATTAATTCGTTTATTGTATTTAATAAAAATCTCTAATTAAGTGTTCATAGTTAGTATATTCATATTCATATTTGAACATATACTTTTTGTTCATATTTAGTATATTTGTGATGTTTATCTTGAGCATATTCATATATATTCAAACAAATGTGATATTGTGTAAAAATATAATTTGAGGAGAGGTTATATATATGTATATGTTAGCAGTTTTAGTCAGCAGATTTCCAATGCAAGATAACAATATTTTTTTACTATTTTTGGTAGAAACATTTTTTTGATTTGGAAGTATGGTTCTAGAATTTTGGTTTCAAAGTTCATATCAATATTTTTTTACCACTTTTGGTAGAAACATTTTTTTGTTTGGAAGTATGGTTTTAGAATTTTGGTTTCAACATTCAAGTACTAAGTCTCACATCATTAACAATGTTTTATGGCTACTAAAACAATTTATTCATTCATTCATTCATGTATGTCTTATTTGTTTCTTACTCTAATTTAAGGATACTTAAAATAAACAAGAATATCTACAAGGTAACCCTTGTTCAAATACAATAGTTAGTTCATACATATTTTACGGCTACTAAAACACTTTATTCATTCATTCATGTATGTCTTATTTGTTTCTTACTCTAATTTAAGTATACTTAAAATAAGCAAGAATATCTACAAAGTAGCAAGAATATCATACATTTCAAAATTCAATAATTGAACTAAGTGGTAGGGAAACGCTAGCTATGCCCCCTTGTTATTCATTATCTTGTCGTATAATGTATATGATTATTGATTTTCAATTGATTTCAGTTTGACTGAAAAATTAAACAACATTTTCTAAAGTTAACATTACAAACTAATTTAATTTATTTTTGAAACAATTTATTTTATTCAATTTAGTTCTTATTATATAATGATGTTAGTGTGCTAGCAATGGTTAAATCAAATAAATGTTGGTACAACAATCCTGGAAAAAAAATGACGGCGGCTCACTGAAACATGAAATCTACTTTGATTACGAGCTGGCAGACAACTGTGCAAAACCCAAGGATTCGACTTTTCTTAGTGAATTGGCTTGACTTTTTGAGTGACCGTTGAACAAATGTACAAATCAATGACGACTTACTACTCCCTCGACTTCATGTTTTGACATTAGGAGCATCGCTGTCCCATTTCACTATTATCCAAGATTGCTTGGATTTATCTTACTTCAAAATCCATCATATATGTATGAACTCATGAAGCTAGAAAGGTTAAATTTGTGTAAAATTGTATTATATCAATCTCAGGGTTTGTTAACGAAAATTCTCGAGTCTTTACATGTTAGTAAAAATTTCTTCCTCTTCTATTTGTAGAATTTATTAATGTGAAGGCATAAGTATACTTTTAAAATAGAATATATGGCAATTTGGAGTTATCAATGGGAGAGAAAAAAGCAATTCTAGGAGTGACCTCCATGTGTTGTCAAAAGGTCAAGGCCATTCCCATCCAGTTTGTTTAGCAACAACAAATCAATATATTAATTTAATGAATTTACTTTGATGTTTGATGTCTTTTATCTTTGTTTTTTTCTTTACATTGAAAAAAGTAATTAATCAAATAACCATATTTACCAATATAATTGATATATTTTAATAAAATTATTAATAATATTAAACATAAATTATTACTAAATAACTATTTATTATATTAATAACTACATAAATAATATATTTATATTTATATATAAATTTTTAATTTGATCCCATTTCATAATTAAGACAATAAATTACCAAATGTCAATGTTTTCGTCATCACGCTAATCAATAAACTCAGTGCTTTGAAATTCAATAAATTCAATCATCACTTTAAACTTTGACATACACTTCTAGCTCATAAATTACCAAATGTCAATGTTTTCTGTCATCACACTAATCAATAATAAACTCAGTGCTTTGAAATTCAATAAATTCAATCATCACTTTAAACTTTGACATACACTTCTAGCTCTTAAAATAATTCTTAATTTGAGCCCAGTTCATTAATGTTAAATTACCAAATGACGATGTATTCTCTATTATGAATGTGATGTTTTCTATTGTCATACTAATTAATGACTTATTATTATCCTTCCATCATACCAAATGCCGATGTATTCTTTCTTCTCAATGTAATGTTTTCTACCATCACACTAATCAATGGCTTATTATTATTTTTCTGTTGATAGTATTTGATAGTATAATGTATTCGAAATATGGTTGATTTTCCATTAAAAATTAATTAATTTTTTTTTTTCTTTTTTTTCTTTTTTTTTTCTTTTTCTTTTCTTTTCTTTTCTTCTCTTTCTTTTCTTTTCTTTTCTTTCTTTCTTTCTTCTTTCTTTTTTCTCTTTTTCCTTTCTTTCTTTCTTCTTCTTCTTCTTTTTCTTATTTTCTTTTCTTTCTTTTTCTTCTTTTCTTTTCTTCCTCTTCTTCTTTCTTTCTTTCTTTCTTCTTCTCTTCTTCTTTTTTTTTTTTTTTTTTTAATTGGTTGAATCAATTTGGTTCAATACTAATGTGCAACAATTGTTAATTCATATAAATGTTGGTACGACAATCCTACATTAATGTTAAGGCCTACGAAACAATTTAGTTCGTTGTTAGCGCTACAACGGTAGCACGAGTCTCCAGATGTGCATTACAACAATGAAAAACAAAGTGACTAAAGTTGGAAATAAAAACTCCCAGCTACATTTACTATCAATGGAAGACAAGATTTATTTAATTAATTAATAATTGGGTAGGCCCTACATTATAAATCAATTTTTTTTTTTTTTAATGCTTGGCAGGACCATCCATTTTCTATTATATGTATAAAGCAAATTTACACCACACAGTTTTACCAGGTGGCCTCAACTCGCCCCGAGGGGAAACCGAGTTTGTTGGCCACTAGTCATCATTATACGCCATCCAAAATCAAAATTACTTTAGTCTTTCTAGCAATGCTGGGTATGTTCCAGTCTCATGTCCAAATATTGTATAACTATGATAAGTGACATAAAAATTGGAAATTTAAATGCTATCCGCATAAACAAAAACTAAGCATAGGGAAACTAATCTTTCTTGACATTCTGCTCCTCAGAGTCTGAGGCTACAAGGGCGGGATCTTCCGCAATTGCCTTTAGCATTCCAAATAGCTCCACGATGCAAGGGATGTGACGGTCAATACTGTCGATCCTGATGCCTTGTTTGTGCAACTGAAATAGGATTTTCTCCATGTCTTTTTTGTAATTGGGTAGGCTCTGTATTGTAACTACCATCCCACAGAAATTTGCTCCATTGCTTTACCAAGCAGACTTTTCATTAGGAAATACGGATACAGGGTGTGTTTGAATTGCATAATTCTACCTCTTGTATTCCCTGGGTCAAGAACCATCGTCCTCCAGACTTCTAACTCATCATCCAGTTCCATTTCGTGTTTTATCTGATCTTCCCACTCATCAATCAGCTTACGGATTCCTTCATCTATTTCATCCTTGTATGCCACAACTGCCTTTGTTATGAAGTGCTCAGCAAGCTTGCAGCCCCTACAGCCTTCTGTCGTGCTCGGTATTTTAGCTGCCTGGGGGTCCGGGCCCTTGCTGCCATGGCCACATCCACGTTTTGCTGAAGCCATTCCCTGTAGACATTCCAACATTGTTAGCTTCATCATTCCATTCACCTTAGCCCAACACAACTGCTCATGCCTTGCTTCTCTCCCCTGCCTGGCCTGCGACGGGTTAACGTATCCCTATGCCCACAAGTGGCCAGGGTAATTGGGTTCCAAGCGAGGTTCACCTAGCTTTTCACCATGCCTCTCCCCCTTACCAAGGTGCAGTTGTTGGTCATCCCCTTGCGGCCGGAGCCAGGCCTTCATACCCATCTAGATCCAAGCGTTGCAAGTGTTGTCATACCCGCATGCCCCTCCCTTTGTCAGCAATATCCTGCCCAGGTTTTGCTCGCCCCTCCGCCAGTCATGTCGCCCGGGGTCCTTAGTTGCATTCTCACTACCATGCATATCCAAATGCCAAGGTTCGCTTGACAAATTGCCCACACTGCTAATGTCCCGTCCCCCTGCCTGCAACTCTTCCTTACCTCACTCGGCTACACTCCACCCCCCCCGCGCGTGACTTGCCCTTTAGCCCCAATACCCCTAGTCTGAGCATACAGGTAGGGTCTTATATCACGACTCAACCCAACATTGTTTATTCCAGTGCCAAAATTTTTTCTTGAAAGCAATATAAATACGACACAGAGCTGAGCCATGGCCTCCCCTGGTTTCTCCCTCGCTAAGCTAAGCCACATTGGGCTGCCCTCTTGCCTATCCCTCCCCTTAGCGGAACCCCCACCGATGCATGGAATTACCATAAGAACCCAACCAAAACATATGAATTAAATGAGGGCGAGACTAGACTACATACCAAAGAGTCGTCGCTAGCCTGCAGACGTAGTTTCTCTACCTCTCTTCCACTCTACACTGCCTTCTGTCTCCACTGCAAAATTCACCTGCCCAACACGTCGAATACCCTTCCCATCTCCGCCACCCTTCCTTATTCTTCCCTCTGCCACCTTCCCAGCCCACCTCCCATGCACTCAAGGCTAAGGACATTGCACTCCTTGCCTTGAGCATGTGGGGGGCGACTGTAATAATCGTGGTTGTATTAACCATGTCACCTTAGGGTTTGTCGCCTCTAACACCCTCTCTCATCCCGACTGGGTGGCTATAAATCAATTATTATTCCCACACATTATTTTAATTAATAAAGTTATCTGTTATTTTCGGGAATCAAAGTGTCATAATGATTATGGAAAAATATTTCAGCGATTATTCCCACATATTTAGGAGAATATACCTAATCTTTTGCAGTGAAAAAACCATTTTATTTTTTGTTAATATGCTTTTTCTTAATTATCGAAACAATAATTTATTTTATTTTAAAATAAAAATAACGTATAAGGTATAATATTTTTTTAAGGAGAATAGTTTTCCGCTAATTTCTATAGTGTATATATAATAGATTTTATACTTTTATTTAATAATTCAATAATATTATTTGTCAATACTATTTAAATATTATGATTCTAATAAATTTATTATATTATTAATAATTTATTTATTTTTATTTTTTTTATCATTAAATTTTATTTGTATTTATTTATAAAAAAATTTTTATAGATTACCATTCTAGTTTATTCTTGGATAATTTCATTTACTTATTAGGTATATCATGTTCGATAAACATCAGAGTGAATACTCCTAGCAATAAACATCATGTGTCTGCAAAGCAATCAATCAATTATCTCGTAGAATTTTATGCACGCAGTGGAAGTAGGTTCTTGAACCAACATGCTAAGTAGATGACACATCAAAAGAAAAAGAAAGATTTTTATATAACATCTTCCCAAAAAACAACATAAAAACAACAATACTTTCACTAATAACATTTAACCAAAACTAATTATATCACATCTATACAAAGTAAATTAGTAATTAAATCAAACTAAACGGCGGCCGGAAGGCTAACTATAAGACCTTTTTATATTAAAATCCATATAAGACCTTGTTATATTAAAATCCATAAAAAAAACACGCCTAACACTGTCCCCAATGCGATTCTCTTTCCTCTTTCTAGAAGGTATTATTGTAACCCAACTCAAAAATGCTTTCGTCATGTGACCTTATGGGATCGCTTTGTAACCCAACTCCAAAATACTTTCGTCATATCACGTTATGGATCGCCGCAATACCGGATCAAAGATCATATCCGAAATGGGGCACTCAACAACTTAAACAAACAAGGCCGGAAGAATCGACGAGCATTATCCAGGCCCTGCTGCGATCGACATAGTTGAAGTTGTGTTCATAGTCTCAGGGTTCCATGGTCATGCCAATCGCAGCAGGAGCTGCATTTTCTACGTTACCCTCGCTGTCCTCCTCCTCAGAATTGAATAAGTGGAACTGCTTGAATTCCAATACCCACCTTCACTTCAACCATAACAGGAGCCTAAACACTGCCAGATTATGAGTGAGAGCCATGTCCTCGTCAACCAGCGTCCTGACGCAGGATCAGTTGAAGAAATTGGCTGCAGAGAAAGCCGTGGAATATGTGGAGAGCTGAATGGTATCGGGACTGGGCACCGGCTCCACTGTTGCCTTTGCCGTGGCCAGAATCGGAGAGCTTATGAAGGCCAGGGAGCTGAAAGAGATCGTGGGTGTCCCCACCTCCAAGCGCACTGCCAAGCAGGCCGCGTCTCTGGGCATCCCACTCTGGGTGATTGATGATCACCACAACAGTGATTTTACCATCGATGGCGCTAACGAAGTCGACCTGGAGCTCAATCTCGTCACGGGCCGCGGTGGAGGCTGTCTCCGCCAATTTCGTGGTCATGGTCGACGAATCGAAGCTCGTCAGTGGCCTCGGTGGCAGCGGCCTGGCAAATGCTTGTGGAGGTGGTGCCCTTCAGCTGGTAGTACAACGCTTCGAGGCTGCAATCCCTCTTTCAGGCCGAGGGCAGGGAGGCGAAGTTCAGAAGTCAAGATGGACGGTGACAAGCCGTACGTTATGGATAACGCTGATTACATAGTGGATTTGTATTTCAAGACTCCGATCAAAGATTCGAGGGACGCGGCCAAAGCCATGCTGGCTTTTGAGGGCGTGGTCTAGCACGGGCTCTTCTTGGACATGGCCACGGCTGTAATCGTTGCTAGGACGGAAGGTGTTAGTGAGAAATTTTTGGGTTGCCGTGATGACTATCGGTGTCAGGGTAGCTTTCTATAATCAGTTAGAAATAAATGCATTATAAATATTGCACGCATTTGTATCCAGTTAGCAGGTAATGTGTTTAATTAAATTCAAATTGTTTAGGCCATTTGGGGTTTTGGGAATTTGGGTCACTGTACCTACTTGGCAAGAGACCAGTTGTTTCCTTTAGACAATATTTTAGATTCAACCATGTACCTACTTGGCAAGAGACCAGTTGTTTCCTTTAGACAATATTTTAGATTCAACCAGGTATACAGTTTCTCTGACAAGTCTGCAAATGTAGAAGAAGTTGTTTGAGATTAGCAAATGACAAACTTTTCTATCCAGTTATTATTCAATTGCAGAGGCAGATTTACCGGACGCTTCTTTGTGATGCTTTTGCCCTTTAAGTGCAACATTTTCCATCCTCTGCTATAATATGTTACGTGTTTTTTATTAGCTCCAACGCTTATCTAAAACATTTGGTCAACAAAATCATATTTCCTTTTCTACTCTCTGCTGTTTAAATTTTGGTCAATTAAGCTGGTTCTATTTCAGTAGAAAGATTTGGTATTGGATGTATCAAATATATTTAAATTGATTATCATTTTACACTGGTCAAAGATATCGTTGCTCAAACCAAATTCTTGCACTTAAATTTGATTGCTCATTTCATAGGATTAGAAAAGTATTTCGTGAATTTGCTTATCTATTTGCACAACAGTCTTAAAATGATGCATTAAACTGGCTCATAAATTTGAATTTTCCTCCACGTTACTTGCGAGTATGCTTGTTACCAATGGCAAATTGGAATCTTTTACCACATTTATGTGTGATTGATAATTTTACAACTACGAAGTGGTATATTTATTTTCAGAAAAACTACTTCTTGTTTGAGCTTTCTGGGTACAAACTGCGCAAAAATTTTTGGACATCTCGCATATATTTTTAGAAAAACTACTTGTTTGAGATTTCGCAAATTTTTTTGGATATTTTGCATGTTTTTATATATTTTATATCCAAAAAGCTCAAGCAACATGATGACTAACTGTGAAAACTTACACAAACAAACCATTTGTTCTTTACATAACAGCTTCAAAATATTCCAAGCTCTTCTGGTAAAAGGTAAACTGCAACTGCTTCTCCTACATATGGCCATTGCATATGTGGTGCATAATGTTCAAGGATCGCTAAAGATTGCTTGTGAGGTTATAAGTCTGGTAGCTACCCATGCTAATCCTTTGGAGTATTTCTAAAGCTGGATCAAATTCTTAATGCAGCGTTGGAAAACTTCAGCATTGCATATTTGCAAATGAGTGAAATCTGTTTATAAATGGGCTTTGAAGGTTCAGGGACAGGAACCATCTTCAAATCACCAGAAATGTTAATTCAACAATTTTTTTGGACCACATTTAATGCAAAAATAAGGATTTTGTGTATAGATGGTTAGTTCATCATTAAATTATAGCCTAAACATTTACGTACTTGGTGTCAGTCTGAAAAATTATTGGATTCTATTCAGCTGCTCTGAGAATCATCTATTATGATGTTTTTGAGCCACATTAATATGCGTAGGTTTGTGATAATGCAAATCTAATGAGGATGGATTGTTTTTCTGGTTTAAAGATAATTTGTTTTTTAGTAAAAATTGTTCATTCTAGAAAATCAATATTTTTTCAAAATGGTTAAAATCTGTTCACTTAGTCAAAATAAGTAATAATATGTATTATTAATAATTTTCATCATAATTTCCTCCATTATATTTTTAATGAATATATTTACTCCAAACTTAACACAAAAAAAGCTTAAAAACGTTAATATAATATAAAAATTGTTATTTCAAATCAAAAAACAACTTTTTCAATTCAACAACTCCAATTTAACCATCCTATAAACCTATCTTTATACTTTTGATTTGACACCGTTGCTCAATTGCATTGAAAAACCTTAAACTACGCATTGCGTATCTATCCCATGACTCGCCATTAAAGACGTGTATCTGTACCATTACTCGCTTCATTAAAGATGCTCTAATAAACTAATGTTAAAGCGGTCACTGACATTTCTCTCTCATTTGAACTACAGATATTGATTACCTAGGTACCAACTCACTAATGGAATCAGTGGCGTTAGATGCAGCAGTCGAAGGAATGTGAGGAGATGACATAGAAGATGCGGTTGCAGACGCATGTGACGATCCAGAGCTGCTTATTTTGGTGGTTTGTGAAACGTACGAATTGACGAAAGCAGGCTTCGTGGGATCCGGTAAGCCAGTCACGGAATCACTTGAAAGCATCAAATTGACGGTAGACATCAGTGGACGAAGACGGGATTCGGCTTGTGTGCACAAAAGGCCAACATGAATGCATCTCAACGCTTGCGTCTCATCGCACGTTTCAATTATGGCTGGATCAATCACTTGCACAATATTTCCTCCATCGTATGATCTCCATGCCTGCATTAACACAACGGGTTCGTCATTACGATAAGGTATATATACACTTCGGACATATCCAAAAGATGGACTGTGAAATCCCTAATAGCGTACTTCCCTAAACGGTTTATAGATGAACTAAACAACATGCTATAGTTAAAGTATCTCACCCATCCCAAAAGAATCTGCATTTCAGGTGACAAATTGAAATCCGTGTTCTTTCTTCCTGCGATAATTTCCAGGAGAAGAACGCCAAAGCTATAGACATCAGCTTTTACAGATAATTGTCCCTGCATAGCATACTCTGGTGGCATATACCCGCTGCATATTTATTGTACAATGTCAAAGATTACATAATAAGGCAAAAAATAAAAGTGGGTAATGATAAGCTATTTGCATAGCAAACTGCGGTTGTATATCTTAGAAAGTAAATACTTCACTGAAAATGCAAGTCTCCAAAAACAGTAGAAAGATGGCGTCAAATACAATTACGGTACTGTCAATCCTCTTGAAAAGAAATCAGCGGGGAGAAAAACATATGTATTGACAGTGCATGAACGTGATGACTGTATTGGAATCTTACTAAGTTCCGGCAACTCTTGTGCTGACGTGAGTTTCGTCTTCAGGGAAAAGTTTTGCTAAGCCGAAATCTGCTATTTTTGCATTCAGTTGTTCGTCCAACAACACATTGCTTGCTTTAATGTCCCGATGAATAATCCGCACTGGAGAATCCTGGTGAAGATAGAGAAGCCCACGAGCTACTCCCATTATGATTTTGTAACGCTTCTGCCAATCAAGCATTTTGCGTTTGTTTGGATCTCTATCCGCGAATGAGCTTTAATTACATGTATTCTTGGAACAATATTAATGTTCATGGACATCTACAAAGATAATAAAATGGAGGTCACTCACCAAATAGGATTTTATCAAGGCTCTTATTGGGTAAATACTCATAAACAAGCAACCTTTCAGACCCCTCTGCGCAACAGCCTAGTAGATTCACAAGATTTCTATGTTGGATTTTGGCCACAAGTTTTGTTTCATTCAGAAATTCTTCTCTTCCTTGCATAGATTTTAAAGATAGTTTTTTCACTGCTATTTCTTTTCCATGCTGAGTAATTCCCTGTGAGATTCAAACCAAAATTTCTGTATCAAACTTTTTAAAATTATTTAAGCTTAATTTTCTTGCAAAATATTGTTTATCCAGTTAGTAATCCAACAGTCACGGGTGCATTAGAGCACACTGCATATTTTCTAAAATTTAAGATTGTAAAAATGACTTGTGGTAACTTTCTTAGTCGATATATATTACCTTGTATACAGGGCCAAAGCCTCCCTCTCCGAGCTTGTTATCGTCATGAAAGTTTCTCGTAGCAGCTACTAATGTTTCCATTGTAAATACCATTTGTCGATCATGATTGAACAATGTGCTTTCCTCGTGCTGATCTATACCGTGAAAACACAGAGTTACAATTTATATCATAAAACATAAAGGCAAAGATTCAATTTTATAATTTTTTTATGGAAGCGATCCGTAACGAGTTTTACTGTGCCCTAGGCCCGACAATATAATAAGTAAAAACAATTTTAAAATTAAGTTGTATAAATACATAATATAAATATATTCAATAAATCATATAAGAATAACAAGAATGTTTTAAATTTATGGAATTTGGAATAATTAATATATATATTATAATATATAATATATATATAAATTATTATTTCTCATATTTAAATTTTTTTTTATAAAATGTTAAAGTTAAATTAAAATATAATAATTTTATTTAAATTTAATTCAATAAATCATTGAAGTATTATTTTGAATATTAGAAATCACTTTGAAAAATTATATATTAGATAAAAAAATATTTTATTAATTATGTAAATTAAAATTGGCAATTTATATTATATATATATTTTGATGCTCTCAGTTAATATATACGTTTATAATAATATATACATATAATTTAAATAATAAAAATAAATTTATAAAAAGATTGTATCACTCTATTTTAAAAAATAACTTAATTTTTTCTAATCATATCTTAGAATTCTAATAGATAAAGGCTTTGCGATTTGTTAATTGGGACTAGCCCAGGTGACTGGGATCTGGTTACCCAGGTTATAACTGTTGCAACCTGTGCAAAAATATGAAGCCTTCTTAATTTATCAGCTCTCTGTTTGTGAGCTGCTTGATAACCTAAAATTATACTTTCAAACATGCAATTTAAATAAAAATAATAATATTCTATAAAAACCTATATCACCCCATTTCAAAAACAACTGAAACTTCAATAATTAAACCGAACTTTTCATATCCTACAGGCTAGTAGGCTATTAAGGTCTGATGAGGGATTTAGGTGAGCCCGTATATCTGGTCGTTGCTCTTAATTGATATGGTCATCAGTAATAAGTGCAGTCATGAGTATGTGGCTGACATAAAATATCATTTCAGACACCAATGGTTTCACCAATAGACCGCAGCAACAGACAAAGACTCAGTTCATCAGGACATCAGGCTTACAGAAACAGAGAAAACTGAGAGAAAGAAGCAAGTCCTGAACTAGTTGATCTCTTATCAAGGTTTATGTTTTGCAAATTTAAAATTTAATTAAATCAGTTTGTTAGAATCTACAGTCCAGAGATACCACTTTTTTGAAAAAGGCTGTATTTTGCCATGCTTGAACTATAATCAGAAGATTGATCATGGGTAGTTAATATTGTAGCCTGTAGCCATCAATTTTTTCAAGAAATTGTTTTTTTCAATTTCAAGGGTTTCTCTCATGACTTTGGTGGACGGGAAGGAGACCATCTTGGCTTTGTCAAACAAATTCAATGCTGGGTATTGTTTTAGTATTGTGAGAGTGTTTAGCTATAGCATATTTAGTTGCTGATTGCGAAAGCTATCAGCAATGTGCTTCTTGAGCCTGGCTTTAAAAAACCTTCCAATTTAGCCTTTGATAGACTCTTGGGTTGAGCATAGGGGCAACCTTGTCTTTTAGAAAGAGGTTGATCATTAAAATGGGCTTTTTGCTTGGGATGAAGAGCAGTACCAAAGGCTTTGTTGGTCTGAGAAGATGAATAAGCACTGGCCTTGAAGGCGTTTGTTGGATGAGCTTTTTGTTAGACAAAATGTCAGACCAAGAACACACTGTTACTCTAAAAACACTTGTCCAATATGATTCACTGTAAAAACCTGTATGCAGAATTTTTTAGAGCTATTTCCATGGATCTGTGATTCTGTATTCTATATTATTTAGGAAAACATCTTACAAAACCATCCACACTTGTGTACAGGTTTAATAAATCTAAAAATGCATTGAAAATTCACTCAAATCGAGGGTTTAGATTAGTATTTGCTAGTTTTCAATAGCATACAATACCTACGGGTTCATATAATCATGTGGCAGTAATACCTTGGTATCCCCTTCGAAATATGGCAGACTGTTAAAATTATAATTTCACTGCCCGCGCACGGTTGAGCAGTCAACGGCGCAGAAAACCACCACATCATACCTAAAACCTGCAGGATCTCATCGCACCACCTTTCTGGCATAAGCTGTTTCCGGACAGTGTGGTCCGATGCCCACATCTGTCCACTCATGACGCTCGCATGACATCAGCCTCAGGCCTCCATCGGAACATGGTCAGCTCACCCTGTCCGATATCCGTCCGATTGAACATGTCTGCTGTCCACCGTTTGATCTCCGAGAAAGTACTGTGCTGTTTAAAACTGTGCAAAGTACATACGGGTCTGTGGAAATTAAATACACCGTGGACCATAACCCATACGCTAAATTAATTCAATGTCATAATGTTTTGGTAGGGTTTTAATATTTCATACGGCGGAGTTAAAATAGGAGTATGGGCGTAAGTTTATTTTTATTGTTTTTTGATATATGTTTTTTTTAATACGGTGTTGACCTTTTGTAATGAAAAAAAAAACGCGGGCATAGTAAGTGCGATATGTAATTGCACATTGAAAAAAAAGATAATGTGTTGTGTGAGTTTTGCATACGGAGAAGTTGCATGTGTGTTCGCTGCAGCGAACGAAGAACAGGGGAACTCTGAAAAAGACGGAGCTCATTTTGATATGGTATGAAACTCAGCAGGGTAAAAAAAAAATCTTGCAATGTAAGAAATGAAGGAAACGCACAGAAGTGCATAAAGTTTTTTTTTTGATTTGAAATGTAAAAAGGGTTTTATGCAGCAGAGTAATTTTTGGTTTGTAATGTAAGAAGTAAAAATTGCACAGCAGTGCAGGAGGAGGAGAAGTAAATGAAACCAGTGGATAGTTTTGTTCAAACCATGTATTGTTTCACACAGAAAAAAAGGTAAATCTGAACCTCCCTGTAAATTTTGTTTTCACAACAGCATGAATGTAAATGAAATATTTACACACAGTGGTGTAAAATTTCATAGGAGGCAGAGTAACTTTTGTGTAAATGTTTTGGTGAATCCCTCTGAGTAAAAGAAGATGAATATGTCTCAGTCATTTTGTTTTAATGAATACAAATCATTTTATGGTGGTGAAATACTCTGTCCTGTGTAATTAATTTTAAAAGAATTCTCTGTGCAAAAAAGATCCTGGTGAAAAGAAAACAGAGCATAGCCTCTGTGTTTTATATTTTGTGGTTTTGGTATTTTCCCATAGCAAACAGAAAGAAAAATACCCAACACAGACTTCAGCCTTCGCGCCGTTGCGAACGCGCATATGATTAAAACGAGAACCAAGCCACCCGCAACACCTAAAATTATGTGTGTTCTTCTGTGTGAAGACTTGTTCTGTGGATTATTGCCCGCCCCCCCTGGAGGGGCTTGTGCTAGCACAGACGAATTATAGAAAGGATATACTTCATAACGAAGGATGCAGCTTTGACTCCAATACTGAACTCATACAGTCGTGTTAAATGTGAATATTTTATTGATTGAGTAGGATAGACATGCGTTGCAGTCGTCTGTGTTTAGATCTCTGGTGCACTGGACCAGACCATAAATCGGTTGAGACAAGGAGTGGAGAGCTGTACCGAAAGCATATCGTTTCGTTTCATTTGATGCCTTACCTGACAAGTTATTTAAGAGATTCTGTGTAGCCGCTCGAAAGTCACGGGGGATGAAGACCCCTGTGTCCTGATGTCCGAAGAGCTCTGAGACAATAGACCCTAAATCTGTGTCCAGTTTTCCGATGAAATTATAGTTTTCATAACGTAAGAAGCAGTGAAAAGGCCAGATACTACCGCCAACGGCATTCGCACATTGTTGTCGTATGGTATTCGTCGCCAATTGCAAACAAGCCTCGCATTGGTTGACTGTCATGTCCGCCCTGCACTGGAAGAGACCATATACTCCACTGGAAACAGAGATGTTAAACCCACTTTGATTTGCGGCTTGGCCAAGGCTATCAAGAACTCTATTCAGATTCCTCTCAAACGTACTGCCTGCTGTATAGTTGATGCTATTGCAATTGCTTCTCGGCGTCTCTGTCACTGCGTTGCAAGTCTGTCCGTGAAGAGTAATGTTGATCAAGGCCGGAAGAAAAATAATAACGTGGAAGAGCGTTATAGCTTGGCCGATCGGGAGAGAGGTTGCGGAATCCCTTGCATGAAAGTTCATATTCGTTGGGATTCTGATCGCCATCGGACAGTGGAGACCCTGCATACTAGTCTGCTAATGTGGTGGTTAATTAATAAGAACGTCATACCGCGCGGTCCATGAATACCTATAATTGGAATATCTTGGTCTGACGTCACCTGACTCACTCGAAAGAGGAACTCTTAGTCACCGAAACCCAAGAAGTCGATGACGTGTTAGTCATGCGCAGTCAAATTGTAAGGAGTTGTCTATAATGCGACTTTTTGGAGATTCCGGTGACGGAATCTGGTGGAAGAAATGAGGTTAAATCTTGATTTTTAGCAGTTAAAATGGTTTTTTAACTGCATGTTTGGATTCAGCGCCCTGAAAAACCCCTCGGAGCCATTGATTGTGCAGAAACTAGCTATCAAACTTGGGATTCCAATGAATTGCTGCCGGATTTTGACCGGAAAAATCCGCCAGAAAGGCTTTCAAAAAGTCTCGTTATAGACTACTGCATTGCGTAATGTTTCTGGATTCTTTTTTTTCTATATTTTTATTTTTTTTGCTTTTTAAGTTGATCAGAGGATTTGTAACAAATTACATTATTTCAAAAAAAATAACAAATTATATTATATTAAAATAACCAATTATATTATTTCAAATAAATTAAATATAATTCCATAATTAACCAAGTAAGAGCGTAATTCAATAACAAAAAAATCAAGGCATCTCAATACATCAATAGGCCTATTTCTAAATTTCCCCACAACAATCATAGACCTATTCATCGACAAACATAAACCCTTGATCTCGTCACAACAAACATAAACCCGTTTCTAAATTTCCCCACAACAATCATAGACCCATTTCCGAGAAGCCATGACAAAATAACAATAACCTTAACCCGTTATCGAACATGCCGGGACCTAAACATGACTGTGTACGAACAGATCCAATAGAGGTTTAAAATTAGTAATTGCTTCAAAAGCTGCACGGAGAAGTCGATAGAATTGTTAAATTAAAAAAGTTGTACTTTGTTTTGAAATAATAATTATTGTATTAGATTTAAGTTGTTTAGTGTGTTTGTGTTAAGTTGGTAATATACAATCAAAATAATAATTGAAATATTGAGATGATGAAAGTCTCATAGTTTGTCTATACATATCAAACAAGCCCCTCAGTTCTCTACTTGCCCCTTAGGTTCTCTACATTTTACATATCCTTTCATACATCACAAAAAATAAATAAATAAATTTTGTGGGGATTTGAATTTGATATCTAATTTTAACATGCTATTGTTGCATTTTCATTAAGTGAATCCTCTAATTTATATATATTTACTATATTAGTAATTCAAAAAAAATATTATTAAATATGTCCATGATTTTTATATATATTATTATTTTTAATCTAGTATATAAAACTTTGATATGATAAAATGAATTATAAACTTACATACTTAGTGATTGTTAATATGAGACCATTGAAAAATGCTTATAAATTTTCTCAATTTACTAAAACATGTTTTAGGTTTTCCCAATTTACTAAAACCATACACAAGTCTCTGCATAATTTGGTAGGACTCACCTCTTCTTCAAAGAACCATTAGTGCTTTTCCCTTCCAAGGTCTGCCATGGGTGTTTACATCTTTTCCATAAGGCAACAAAGTCTAGTTTGTTGTCTCTGTCTCTCTTGAATATATACCAATAATTATTCATAAGGAATATATGTTGACAAAAGAAACATGCACTAATAATCAAACTTAAGAATAATATTGTTAATAACAATATTTTAATGTATATATAAAATAAAATAAAGTAATTTAAATTTAAAAATTTCTTATATTTTCTTCAAATGTGTCATTTATTTCATTTTTAAGATGGAATTGATATATAAGATATAAAAATAATAATAATAATAATAAAGAAAAGTTTAATATAGGTTATACATCAAATATTTGAAGATGCGTGTTGAGTGAAAGATTTTAACATCAAACATATAGAGAGAAAAAGTGAGAGAATTCTTATTCCATTAATAAATTCTTTCTAATTCAAGGTATAAGGGAACTCATGATTAATCTGAATTTGGTATATAAAAGAATATTAATAATAAAAATAATTAAATATATGCAAGGAAGAAAAAATATTAATAACAAAAATATTTAATATGTGTGTAAAAAGAATG
>APFE030112984.1:4417-15297 GCA_000404065.3 Pinus taeda
CAAAATTGCAAAATAAACATCAAACTTATTATTTAAATCTCATTTATTATTATCATCTTTTTATAAAGAAGAAATATATTGAATATAAAGAATAGATTTTAAGAGGGTTGTACGATGTGGGACAATGTGGGTCTACAACGAGGCACGTGGCAGGAAGGAGAGCATGATGATGACAGATGGGAGATAGCAGCAGGGCGGCCTCGGAACGTGGGAACATATACCTTTCACTTTGCAGGAGGATGGTTTTATCACTGGGGGCAAATGCGCTGGCACCATTTCGGATTACCCAAGGCTCTATACAGAATTTGTAGGCGGAAACAGACCGTTAGCGGTTCCCTGTGTTTGTTTGCAGCGGATTTATAAGAATGGTAAAACCTAGAGAAGCAGTCGACCTCGACCCAGCACCAAAAGATATTTTGTCGGTATGGGGCAAGGAGATAACCACCCAGAATATTGATAAGTCTTTTGGGTCAGCTGGCAGTCAGGAAATTGAGAAATACACCCTGGAAGGTTCATGGAGTAACAGGTCATCAAAAGAATTACTGGAGGAAAGCTTAGAGCTAGTCGGGTTGAATAGTCAAGGAGTTAGGGGCCTTCAGAAACCGAGTCTTCAGGAGGAGGGATTCCATCTGACAGGGAAACCCTTCGTTTCCCAAGTAAGTAAAGAAAAACCCTCCTCTCCTGCTCCTTTCTTATCTGGAGGGCTTGAAGAAGGTCTTATCCCTTGAGGTAGTTTCATCATTATAGGGGAAAGGAGCCCAAACTGACATCCTCAACCCCATCTAGCCAAACCATTTAATAGACTTCTGTTACGAAGCTTCTAGAGATGGAAGATTTGGCTCTTTATTTAAAAAACTTTCCATAAGAGGACCGGCATGACTGGAACAAAGCTCAGTCGCTCCTGTCGACGCTAAGGACAATGTTAATCCCTGCATATCGGCACGAGGAAGACAAGGGACATTAGCATCGGTCTTGTAAACTAGGAAAAATAGAAGTTTCAGGGGAAATGGTGCAAAAAGGAATTGATCTGCTCATGAAGAGGGACACAATGGGGGTTTCTTCATGAAGGGAAAGCATGTACAGTTCACTATAGAGGTCCTCTAGGATCAAGGAATGGGGAGTACAAGGATAGTGACAAAATACTGTGATAAAAGGTAAGTTATGGTAGTAGGTGTGTGATGGATCTAATGGTTGGATCCACACAAATTTTTAGATCTTTGTCAGATCTCCGAAGAACACTAGTGACAGGATGGTTTGATATGGAAGCAAGTAGATTTCATGAGTTTTCTTGGAATATTGAATGTGCACAGGATCACAGGGTGATTAGCCTACTCTGGAAGGAAGTGGTAGGAGGAGGTTGCATTGGTAAACCACCAAGAAGGGCATTGCATGGAGATAGTGATCTCTCATTGGTATATTGTACATGCGAGCTACTAAGGATAGACATAATAGTCATTTTCATTAGCATGTGAGGAGTTAGGTCACTCAAGTCTATCAGTAGATGAGGAGATGTAGCTCATATCATGGAGGGTTTACTAGTAGAGTGGTGGATGCATTGGTGCATATGTGATTCTAGATGATACATAGTAATACAAAAAAGAGGATTGGTATCCAGTGGTGTGAGGAGTTGTACCACAGAGTTTAGTGCAATGCAGAGGAGCGCAAGTGAATGTGTTGGTGTACAACATGGCATGATGATGCACAATATATTGTTGGAGCATTGGCTCAAGAGGGATATTTGAGAGGGACAACCAACATAACCTTGGGTTTGAAACTCCTAGGTTTGGAGAGAAGGTTGGTCACAGGGTTGACCATGAGCTTCCGTATGAGTTATTAGATATACCCTTTGGAGTCCACACATTCATCACTCTCTAGCATTGCAAACTGATAGAAGGAACTTGGGTATTGTCATTTGATTCTCTCATCACGATCAATAAGACCCAAGAGGTTCATCTGAGACAGTTAGACAACAAGTAATGCATCAGGATAGAGGATTTCCAGCTATAGCATATGGTTAAGGTGCGAGTTGGTAGGTGCAACCTTAGGGATGGTTTGATCTTCTATAGAGGTAGCACATGATCCACCCTTGAGCCCACACTTACAGAGATGCATGAAATTTTTTAGGAAAGGAATTTTGAGATATCTCTGGAGCATATATAGCAGTTGGTGGACCCTTCTTGCAGGAAGATGTTTAGACTCCAGAAAGTATTGGGTAGCACCTATAGGAAGAAGGATAATAGTTCTCACAGTGTGGTATGGTAGGCGCAAGGTAGTATTGCACACATAAGATGATTCGTGATGTATGGAGTCCACATATTGGTTGAATATAGTGAACCAAGATGGGGCAAGGGTTGGTGCCAACAGTTGTCAGGACTACGTTGCAGTCGATATGGCTATGGGATCTGAGGATTCAAGTGGTTTATTGGTCATGATATTTCATGATGAGAAATATCTGAGCAGAGAGTGACCCAACTCACTCTTGGTTTGACATATGTGAGAGCACTAAGGCCTTTGTCACACAACAGGGCCAATTTTCCTTCTCACTACTCTGTATCAAGGTTAGTGTTCAATGGGTAGACCTTGACATCATGGAGATACCGGAGACAGATGCATTTGAAATCCATCGATATTTTTCCATCAGGTTGCAAGAGAGGAGGGTACAACTTTCACACAATGGGAAGACAATCATGACCATAGTGGCACAACAACAACATGGTGGCACCATTTTGAGACTAGCATGGGATCCATGCATCACATGATTCGAAAATTAATCTACCCTTAGGGGTGAGTTGGTTTCTACAGGGAAACATCATTCAAATCTTCCATTAGGTTTCAATGATTCAGTAATGACATAGGGGAATTCACCAGTATGGAAGGATGTTTTGTAGGAGGAGGTCATGTTGTTTTGGGACCCTAGTGATAGAGGATTTATTCAAGTGATGGTGGCGCGAAAATAAGGAGTCTTTCAGTGGCACATTTGGGACCCTGACATTAGCTCAGTTAGCCTACAGATCAAGAAGACGTGGTGATATTGCTTGAGGACAAGCAATTTTTGATGGGTAGAACTGTCATGTCCCCAATTTTGTGCATGCTAAAATCAACAAGGAGTTTTGCTAATTTTTATAATATTAAAAAAGGGGAGAATATTATTTTGTGATAAAAGGAAAACTTACTATTTTAATGGAATGGAGTAAAAATAATATTTATTGAAGGAAGGGAGGAAAAATACTATTTTATTGGAGATTGGTGGAAAATTATTTTTTTATTATAATGGAGGAAAAGGTCACTTAGTGGAAAATGCCCCCCACCAATAAACACATAATTAAAAAGGGAGCCTAGAAGCATAGGAAGAAATTATAGAAGGAGAATGTACTCATTTGTTGATCATCTTTTTATATTACATTTCACCTTTGATCTTCTTTGAGGGTTATTTAGTGCAAGAAGACAATTCTCGTTTAGCACATGAATTCCAAGTGGAAACTCCACCCTCATTTTAGAGAAATTTGAGTGTGTCCCTAGTGAGGCCTTGGGAATCCACTTCAGGACTTCCATTGGAGATAATTGTAGAGATTTTCCTTAGTCATTCACACTACCTAGGTGAAAAAGTAGAACTACAATGATCATTTGGAGCATCTATCTTTGTTTACAGGTCCCGACATTTGCAAGAGTTATTTTTCTTGGGGGGAGGAGATTGGCACAAATTTATAGGGCTGAGACACGATAGATTGTTGGGCTGAAATCTTCTTTTTTTTGAGCTTGTGCTGGGCTTATTAGGCAGAATCTGTGCAGAGGTTTGGGGATAGAAATTTAGCTAGAGTTTGGGTGGAATTAGATCTATTTT
Source organism: Pinus taeda (assembly GCA_000404065.3). Classification (NCBI taxonomy): domain Eukaryota; kingdom Viridiplantae; phylum Streptophyta; class Pinopsida; order Pinales; family Pinaceae; genus Pinus; species Pinus taeda. The sequence goes on from APFE030112984.1 coordinate 8,259, forward strand.
TGTAGGATATTTTGAAGGATATTTTCAACTATTTATAGAGGTGGATTTGTATCTTTTGGTGAGGCAATTTCCTATTTTTTGTAACACTAGGCAGTCTAGGATTTTCACACTAAATTGGGGATTTCCGGATCAGCTAGAATTTTCCCAAGATTTTTCTTCATTTTTGTGGGTATTTAGAGGAGAGACCATGGTTAAAATTTCATAAATTTTTGAGAAATTTTGAGGGTAGAAATTCCAATTCTTCTCCAACAACAACAATAGTATCAAAAATATTTTCTAGGTAATTCACACTTTTTGCGAATTTCTAGGTCAACTAGAATTAGCCCAAGATTTTTCTGGTTTTGATAGATTTCGGTGAGAGAAGCCTCAAGTTAAATTTGTATAATTTTTGGAGTATATTTGAGGGCATAAAGCACAGTTCACCTCCAACAATAGTAGTAGAATTTTTCAGTTTTTCGAGTTGTCAATTTGAGCCACTTATGGGTTTGCATGCTTGTAGAAGCAAGCACATATTCCACCATTCCACTCTATTTGTACTCAACTATAACATTTAAATCAATAAAACAACTCATATTTACTTCTCATATTTTGTGGTTTACTGATTGTGCATGCATATGTGAAATTCGTATTGATGTAGCTTAGTGCATGTATATATTATTTACTATTATTTTCCATTAGGAACATTACATAATGGCTAGTGATATGTGTGAATTACTATCTCCTTTCCCATCAGATAGTTCTTCCACTTATTCATAGCTTGCAAAAGGGAATAAAGGTCCTTTTCATAGGTAGGTTAGTTAAGAAATGCCCCATGAAATACTTCAGAATGGTAGCATATAAACCTTCGTCCCTACATCAAGGCTGATCAAATAACATACACACTCATATATGTCTCCACTTCAAAGGGTTGCTGCAATTTTGTTAATGCTAAAACTGGTGCTTAACTAATTATATTCTTTAACTTCTTGAAATCCCTCTACTAACCTTTCCACACTAGAAACCCTTGGCACTTGCTGTTATGGTGTGGAGTAGTGTTGCTACCGCTGAAAATGAGGTTATGAATTTCCTCAAGTACTTTGTTGCCCCAATGGAACTGCAAACCTTAGAAACATTAGGAGGCACAAACCATTTCATGATGGCCTTCATCTTATCAGGATCTATCTTCAACCCTTCTCCACCTATCACATAACCTAGATACACCAAAGTGTTACACATCAATTTGTCACAACTATGAAAATGATGCTTAATCTAAATTTTTCTCCATATGAATAAATGTGTCATGAATCCCTAAGAAATATGGAATAAATACCTCTCCATGAAGTATAAGAATCTTGGATTATATACCTAAAAAACCATAATTTTGGAGATCATCATAGGTTCCTATATCACAACCTACAATGTCACACCTTGGATAGTAAATTAGCAGTGATGCCATCATAATGTGCCTTCATTAAACGTTTGAAAATCTCCTTACATGGGTAAAAATAAAAAAAGGTAAAGAAGCTTCTATTATAGAAGCCTCGTGAATGGTATCTACACCAAAGTGGTGGAGATTTGGCTCGATTTCCTCTTATTTTGGATATCATTCCTACCATCTTGGATCTAATCCCCTCCATAATGGATATCACCCCTTCCTAAGTGGATCTCAACTTCTAATATTTTCCTGTAAGTACCATGCGCTCGAAGGAAAATACGTTGCCATTTCTGACTCTTGAACTATACTTCCATGTTGTCCAACTATCCATTGGAGACTTTTTTATTGCATGTTTGGATTGAGGATCATTGGGAAGAAGCCTTAAACATCAAGGCATTTGGTTGTAATATTCTCCTTTTCTTCAATTTAATACAAACTCTATTTCTTTCTCACATCCATTTTCATAATTTTTGGTACAAGATTCCTTGATCACTTGTATGGGTTTTATTAAATCATTTGTATATCATGTGCTTTAATCATATGTTTTTTTGGGTCTTTACAGCTCTTGGCTCATAGCATCAAAGATGGGATTGAAAGTTGCGTCAAACAACATTGAGGATCATCATAAAGCATTTCAATAAAAAAAAGTAGGAATCATTAATTCCATTGGTTGCATCTATGATTTAATATTGATAAACCTAGAGAAAGCTTTATGTGTTTGTCTATATTGTTCTAGACTTTCTTTTCGAGTCTAGGGATATTTGTCCTGCCTACAAGATAATATTTTACCGCTTGAACAAAATTGGAAAATCCACTGAGGAACTATTTGGTCCTCAGTTTTCCTTGTTTTAGGAGAAAATTCAAACTATTTCTGAGTCTTTGGTCAACCCTACCTGATTTTGAGAACCCATATCTGTGATATCTTTCAAACAATTTGTTTTTTTTGTGAGTTTTTATGTCCATTGCACCCTGTTGTAAGAGACAAAGTGATTGAATTGCACTTTTCTATTTAACAATTGTGATTATTGCACTAGTGTGTGTTATTGACCTGCGATGATAAAGAAAAAATGAAATTTTCCTAAGTCTTTCTTTGTTTGATCTTTGATTTGAAGATTAGTTTGGTTTTTAGGTCAATTACTACTCTGTTATAAGTCTAACTTTTTAGTTTGGTTTTGTTTGAGTAGCTTCTTGTGCAAATTTCCATTTTTTAAATTAATTTGATTTGATTGCTCCATTGATCTATTGAAAGAAGTATAATTGTTACTACTTTCAATATTTTAGTTTGTTAGCTCTTTTTTCCTTTATTTACAATAACCACTTTTACAGTTATGTTGTCTATATTTTGGAACTTATAGTTCCATTACTTTTCATAAGATATTGTCTTTCACAAAAGGAGAAAAAAATGTGTGCTTGAGTTGATTTGCTTGTTAGAGTGAATTGGTTGCATTGATTGCTTCATTCTAATAAATTCTTGCATTTTGGAGAGTATTTTTTTGTTTTGTTTTGTTTTGAAAGAAGTATTTCTGGACTTGATTATTTGGTTTTAAAAGGAATTTGGTTGAAATAGGAATTTTGCACTTTGGGAATTGAAAATATTTTCTACTTTCTCTAATTAGGAATTCATTGAATTGAAAATAATACATCTTCATTTTTTTTGTATTAGATATTTGAGTTGATTAATAACACCATCAGTTTCATGTACATCACTAATTGAGTAAATAAAGCCTTTAAAAACAATGCATAGTAAAATCAACTAGATATTTTTTATATTTCTATCGTAGTCACACATAGATTATATTAGTTGTAGGGCTTTGGAATAGGTATGAAAGTTAACATTACAAAGCTACAAACAAACATATAAGCTTGTGATAGGGAAAGAAATCCGTTTTCTACAATTTGTTTTTGGGAAGCTCCTCTTACATAAGAGTCAAGCATGAGGTCATATTGGACCCAACAAAGTAATTGACCCTACTTCATTGGTTATGGTAGTGTGATCTACACACATTCGAAATGATAACGAAAGGAACTTGGGAATCAATTGAGAGGACTACCTCATTTTGAGGAATATCTCAAGGGGACTGAGCTTTTTTACTCTGCCCTTGTCTGTATACTTGACCTACGACTACCCCCCAGGCCAAGTTATTGTACGTGATAACCTTAGTTACCATACCCAAACCTTAGGGATATAATGCCAGGTGACAGGTGGGGGGGGGGGGGGGGGGGGAAGGGGTGGAGTCCCTGTTGTACTTGGAACATACATTGGTTATACTCGCTTGGGCCTTCTTGGAGGTACTTCAGTCAAGATGGTATTATGTGAAGTTACTTGCACTAGGTCATGACCATTAAGCAGGTTGTGAGTGTAATTAGTTCCACCCACTTTATCTCTAGCCACTTTTCACATTAATCTCTATGATGTTAGATTCCATCACCTACTAGTGATTTTTTTGTAAAAAGGTTTTTGCATCATTTGAATCCTTAGATTTATTAGTGTGCTACTTTTTTTTTTTTTTTACTTTTTAGCAAGACCATAGGTGTGAATTGTGAATTTTAATTGTTAAATATTGTTAAAATTATGAATAAAAATTCACTATGACACATTTACCACATTTTTCTCGTAGAATGCAAGGCTTACCTCCTGAATATACACTTGGTAAGTTGAAAATTGTTAAACCAAAAAAATTAAAAAACATAAAACTTGGAATGCCATAAGTTACAAAACTTGGAATTACAATATCATTTGAGACATTTCAAATCAAAGAAGTAGAAACTGAAATAATTGAAACTTGAAAACCTGAATTAATTGAACCAAATATTGAAGTAATTGAACCTAAAACTATAGGACCACAAGTACTTTTAGCTAAGGAAACATAAATTACAAATTCAGTGACTTCATACGCTTACATCTCTCCTTAATTGGGTCTAGTATCTACCCCTTTACTAGTTACACCTAAAGAATCTGTGATTTCATGTGAAGAAGTAGATGACATTCCACTTGGGTGAGACTACTCAAGAACTAACTCCTACTAATCCTCCAATCACTGGAGTTACAATACCTTATCTTGTTTAGTTATATCCTTTACAACAAAGCCCTTGGTATCAAGCTCTGCTTAACTTTCCAAGACACACCTAGGTTACTCCAGCTAAAATAATTCCCTTGTTATGCACTCCATGATCTTCTATATCAAGTCAAACCATTACTGAGTCTACTTTGGAAAGTCAAGCTTCATCTGCACTCATTAGTGGACCTATTAAGTCAATTACTACTTCCATGTTTACTAGGTGTCCTCATTCCTATATTTATGGTGTACCTTCCATACTTGCTACGTACCAGTCATTCAATGGAACTTAGTCAGGAGCTACTTCTTGTCCTTATTTTCCACAATTTCCTACTTAGTCTCCAGAAATCCAATCTAGTTCACCGTTAATGAGTATTGGTCAAACTTTCCATATAGAAATTAATTCACAAAATTTTGTAGTTGGGGTACAACCAATATTGGGTCAACAACTTAATTTATTATCTAGGTTATGATTTACATAACAACACCCCATAAGATCTTATCCTCTTTGGGGCAAATCCTCTTATGGTCCTTATTTTCTCACAGGGGAACAACCTCCTCTTGGAACATAGCCTCCATTTAGGGGAAACATGTTTTTGGATCTTACCCACCTCCTAGACAAACATCTTAGGAAAGTTTATTATAACCTACTGTAACTCAATATTTTACTAGTGCCCCATTCCCTGGATTAAATGGTACTCCTTGGAAACTTACTTTTGGTAGCATGCCTTAGATTCCCTCTAGTCAACCTATTCAAGGTATATTGTAGATTCCTTCGGGTCAACCTATCCAAGCAGTACCTCAGATCCCTTTTGGTCAACCTGTGCAAGTTGTACTCTATATTTTTGCAAGTCCACCTATTCAGGGTACACCCCAAATACCCATTAGGAAACATGTTCAAGGTATACTTGAGCTTCCATATCAAGGTTAACCTTTCCAAAGTCAACCCTTCCAAGTAAAATATCTTCAAGGATTTTCATTTATAGCTCAACCTAGTCTAGGTTACCCCGATTGTCCTAGTGGATTGCAAATTCCAATGGCATAACCTATTCCATGATATCCTAGGTATCCTCCTCCAGAAGTTAGACTTTATCCACAAGGTTACTAGTATCCTCAACCTAATTTTAATAGACAATTACCATTTATTACTATGTTATATATACCACATTTAACCCGGCTTACCAATGATTTTATTTATCAACATCTGTTATGGCCACCTATTCCTGCAAAGTTGCCAAGTGATAGACTGAAATTTGATGGTAAACCTGGAGAAGACCCATTGAATCATGTGATGAATTATCATTTACGATGCTCATATAACTCCCTAAATGATGGTTCCATTTAAATTCATATTTTCCAAAGGAATCTTACTGGGCCTACAAGAAAGTGGTCTATTGAATTACCACGAGCATCCTTTGGTATTTTCAATGCTTTGGAAATAACATTTTTAATGCATTTTCAACTATCAATCTAATATGAAACTAGAACTGAAATTTCGACCTCGTTACAGTAGTCAGACTCCACGCATATTTTTGGTCATATACATCAATGGAGACGCCACCATCATTTAGTAAAAGCTTATATTCCATATCAATTAGGAGTGGAATGGTTTGTAAAATCATTACTTCCTACTACTACAAAAGATGTTTCCAAAGGTGGAGTTGTTACCGAGGGGCAGGGTATTTCTCATGCCTAATATATAGACCTTGTTTATTCACAATGTGGCACATTATATGATAAAATTCATAATTCTCCTCAACCATCGAATATCATTCCATTAGCTTCTACATAATCTCAAATTGATGATGGTGTGATTTATTTTGTTAGTGAACAATATGCGAGTAAACCTTCTAGTCATTCTAATCCCAAGTATACTCTTACTGTTGTTGTTCAAAATTCACCTCCTATTACTACTCCTCCTATCAATACTTTTGAGATTAACACAATTAAATCGTCATCAACTGATAAATATTAGTAAACCTATAGGTAAAAATAAGGGGAAAGGAAAATCAAAACAAAATGCCACTCAATAGGAAAAACCAAAAAATCCCATTCTCCTAATGAAAAATGTAAACCATAACATCCTTTTTCTCATTTGTAACAAGGAAAATTATACCAAAGAGTGCCTACATCATGCTGAAGTAAATTGATTTCTTAAAAGAACTTCCAACGAACCTATTGTTTTAATGAACCCTTCCCCTCTTAGGAGACAAAAATGGTTGCAAAAAATCAATCTTCTTCTTCCCAAAACTTTGCTTACATCATGATGATGTGTGAAGAGACAACAATGGTGACTACAAGAGCCAAAGACTATGTTCCTCAAATCCTTCAATAGAAGAGCTAAAACTCAACCTTCCTCATCAGATCCTGTTATGAAACCATCTCAAGCAAAGATAGAAAAGATAGATCAACACCTTAGAATTCAGCCTCTTCGAGGGGGCAACCTCCTTTATATTACATAAATGAACAATTCTTGGATGATTCAAATGATAAAACCTCCTTTCTGTATATAGGAGTCTAAGGAGTCACAATATAACCCAGTCGACCTAACAATAATAATATAAAGCCA
>APFE030112984.1:22438-47301 GCA_000404065.3 Pinus taeda
TTTCTTGATCCTTTTCTTCCTCGTCTTCATAATCTATGTAAAATAATTTCTGCTCAGCACACTTATGACCTTTAGTGCATTTGCTATCACAATTGTAACAAAGCCCTTTTTCTCTTTTTTCTTCCAATTGTTGTGGTGTAACCTTGTAGGTTGTGGAAGGCTAGGAGAAACAACACTTCCATCTTCATAGCTGTGAGGGGTAGAATTCATTGTTGCCATAATTTTACTTTCTTCCAATATGTCACAAAGCCCTTTTTCTCTTTCCAATTGTTGGGGTGTTGCTCTAAAGAAGGTGTTGCTCTTTGTATCCTCATAATGTGCTATCATTTCCTCCGTGAAAATTGACCACGTAACAAGTTTTTTACGAGAACAAAGCCCTTTATACCATAAAAATTGATCTGGTTCTGAATATGAAGATGCAATACATACCTTTGTAACACTGGTACACCATGTAGATCAAAATATTGCTCCATCTGACATATCCAATTTACTGGATCCTTGCCATCAAACTTCCTCATCTTGCTTTTTCTTGATTTTAGGAGCTCGATCTTGAAATTACTGTAACTCTATAATTGCAGATCTTTAAGTTCTAAAAGTATGACCCATAGTAGTCCTCTACGTCCTCTTTCCAATGCCACCAGTCTAACCCCAATTGGATTCTCCAATGAAGAGTTATGCCAATTCTCCCACAGTGACCTGATTATAGACTAATTCAGTAGAGCGAACTTGTATGATGTGCCACGTGTCACTGTTGCGACCTTTGAATATAAAAAATGCACACAAAAAACTACAGTCTGTCCTCTTTCTCTACCTTCTTACGAAATTTCAATCCGATGCTTAGAGAGAGAGTTATGACGATTTTCCCCAGGTCACCTGTTTTGAATGTAATTCAGGAGTCTGTAAAAAGACCAACTTCCTCAGATCATATCTCCGCAAATATCACGCAAAAAGCTCTGAAATTCTGACCCAAGGTTCAGCACGATTTCTTCTCAAATGGGTTTTTTTTGCAACTTCTGAAACGTCACAGAAAAAAGTTATAGCTAAAATGCCACGATGTCCTGTTTGGAGCAGCGAAACCCTAGAATCCAAAGCTTTGATACCAAATGTTATGAAACCAGCTCAAGAAAAGATAGAAAAGATAGATCAACGCCTCAGAATTCAGCCTCTTCGAGGGGACAACCTCCTTTACATTACATAAATGAACAATTCTTGGATGATTCAAATGATAAAACCTCCTTTCTGTATATAGGAGTCTAAGGAATCACAATATAACCCAACCGACCTAACAATAATAATATAAAGCCACAAAAATAACAATAAAGGGATTCTATGGGGCACAATAATAACAATATGGGGACAATAAGGGCACAACAATATTAATAAGGGGTACAACTACAATAGTAATGGGGTAATCACTAGTATTATAGGGACCCAACAGAACCACCACCTTCTAACCTTATACAGTTCAAGAGGTCATCTTCAGAAACAATGATTCGACCCCCTCTTAAAGGTGTCATTCATAGGTCATCTTTTAGTCTACATTCTAGGGTGGTTCAAAATTATAATATTGTTGAATATTTAGGTTAGGCCTCTTTTGCAATGTTGGCCCTCGAATTCCTTGAAATTTTCCCAACACAATGGGATTAAAAGTGGGATGATCTTCTTACATGGGTAAAAATAAAAAAGTTAAACAATATTCTCTTCTAAAAGCCTCAATAATGGTATCTACTCCAAAGAAATGGATATTGGCTCAAGTTCCTCCTATTTTGGATCTCATTCCTACCATCTTGGATCGAATCCCATCCATGATGGATCTCACCCCTTCCTAAATGGATCTCAACTTCTACTCTTTTCCTATAAGTGCAATGCACTCAAAGGAGGATGGGTTGCCATTTCTGACTCTTGAGCTATACTTCCATGTTGTCCGACTATTCATTGGAGACTTCTGATTGCAAGGTTTCTATTGGGGATCATTAGGAATAAGCCTTCAACATTAAGGCGTTGGGTTGTAATCTTCTCCATTTCTTCAATTAAAAATAAAAAACCTGCTTCTTTCTCAAATCCATTGTCATAATTTTTGGTACAATATTCCTTGATCACTTGTATGGGTCTTATTAAATAATTTGTGTCAGGTCAATTTACTAAGTAAAATAATGCAAGTATTTTACTTGTCAATCTGGTTTTGTAGACTTGGAAGCATGTCCAAAATCTGAGTGAATTTCGGAAGGCACGACTCAAAGGTTAAAGGAAATGCATATTAAAAATAAATTTTAAGTTTAAAGAAACTAAAAAGTCTCTGATTCAAGATGCACTAAGCGAAGGAAGAGGCTCCTAACTTAGGAGGCCCTACTTGTCCTTCCCCACATTATTGTCCTCAAGAAGAGAAGCTAGAGTAGCAGTTTGTGATGTCTAGAAAGCAATAGAAGAGGCTTGTAACTTTGGAGGTCCTGGTTGTCCTTCCTCACAGTTCTACTCCAACAACATTACCATTGCATCAAATCATAAACTTGAATTCAAGAAATGCAAAAGGATGATTTTTAGTTGTGATTCATAATTTGATAGAAAGAGAATTTAACTTAAATCCTTGGTTGTCATTTCGTACGCAAACTAGATTTTAAACCAAAATCATCCAAAATTCATACGGAAATCATAAGACATCTAAGAAATTGAATCCTAAAACTAAAACAAGAATTATTGAATCAAAACTATGCTAATTTATACAAAATTTAACCAAAGTGTACTTAGATTGGTATGGGGGCCCTCCAACCTTGCCTTGTAAACATGAAGAAATATTCAACTATAGCTAACTTGATAAAACACTCACATCATGAACAACAATAGAACAATAGAATTGATTTCAAATTATCTCAAAGGTCTCCAATAGTCTCAATACAAAATTACACACTTGAATGGTTCGTAAACTATGTTTAAATAGAAAAATCGTAAACAAACTTTGTTATCATGGCTCTAAGAGCCTTATCCATCCTAATCCATCCATACAGGTCGAACTCATCAAGTTTGGTTCACAAAATTAGGAAAATCCCACAAAATAAGATATCTACCCCTTTTTAATAGGGATTCTTGAATGACAGGTCAACTTTGACCAGCGTTGACCAAGCCCGTGTTTTCTCAGTTTAATCGGACCAACAGGTGTTCCTTCATCTGTGGTTCCCAATCTTTCCAAATATATGCTTAGATCTCGTCCAGGTGTCCTGCACATATGACATCAATGGAGCTATTACGAGAATTTTTAATGCAGTCCAAATTTACTCTTAAAACCCAATTTTTACAAAAATTCCAAAAATTGGAAAAATAATAATTTAATTACCTAAATATTCAAAATAGGAATAAAATTCTGTATATATAGTTGAAATAGGATGGAATATGGTGGTAAATAAATGGATTTAGGATAGGCAAAGATGACCAAAATTGAGGGCCAACAATTTGTATATCATGTTCTTTGATCATCTTTATGATGGTGTATTTGTAGGCATTGGTTTAGAGCATCAAAGACCAGATTTAAAGATGCATCAAACAACACTAAGGATCATCATCAAGCATTTTGAAAAAAATGGTATGGACCATTCATTCTATTTCTTGCATCTATGAATTAATATTGATGAACCTAGAGAAAGCTTTATGTGTTTGTCTATTTTGTTATACACTTGGTTTATGAGTCTAAGTATATTTGTCTTGTTTATAAAATAAGATTTTTCTTCTTAAACACCAAATAATATTTCGTAAACTCACACTTCTTGAAATTTTCTAGCAGCTAGTTATACCATTAACAGAGGATCAACAATCACAGATGCAGAATAGATGAAAATAGCTTGAGGCTTTGATTTATATTATCAGAAATAGGATTCAAATATAAGAGTTGTTCTTTTTACAAATCTCTTCCTCAGATTGACTGCTGGAGCATTTAGTAGATATATGTTAGCCGAAGCATAACAAATCTACAAGCTACCTAGCATATCAGCAGACTGAGTCTCAAGATTAAAATAGACTTACAGACTCAAAGGACAAACTAAGAACCAACCACTTTAGGTTCACACTGGCTTCAAGAACCAATGCGCAGGCTTCTCAATTCTCCTAAAAACTTGAGCTCTTCCTGTGATGCAAGCAGTTCAGACTGTAAGTCCGTAGATGCAGAGCAGGAGAAAAGTTCGAATCAAACTCCCAAAACCCGAATGCCTCTTACTCTGAAGTCTTCATGTATTTATAGATCTTCAAGGGAACAAGCATCCGTGAGTGGGCTATGTACAGTGACAAAAATTAAAAGCAAGATGCTTTGAAAGACCCAAAATCCGGGCATGAGTGGACTACTCATGTTATCTCATCCCTATTCCGATACGGAAAGCCAAAGGCATATGGGGACCGGATTTACTTTATGTTTACACAGAGGAGATTCGTACAGGAGAATCCTCGAAAGACCGAAAAGATGAGATTTGCATATCTCATTATTTACACAGTAGATATTCTTGATCGGGGAATCTACGTAAGACCTGTCCAACTCCATTGTTGGTTGGAAAGACTTTACAACATAGTGTAGTAATCTATTTGAGGCCAGCTGTAGCACTGGAGATTCCATTGTTCAATCAAGTAATTTGAAAAGTACTGGATCCATATCTCTTTCTCTGTTTCCCAATTATTTGTGTCATGAGGGTTTGGTAATTCCAGGTAGCTAAGATGAAGAAATGGATTACGTTCTGGATTTATCTGCTGATGAAAATCTTCGTAGTTGGAATTATTGCCGGTACGAAGTATTCTTTCTTTGTAATGATTCATTACGAACCAGCGCACATGGCCACATCTTCGTACTCCTTGTAGGAAATCAAGATCACTCAAATTGACAAGATCATTGATTGTTTTTCTTAGGACATCTGTCAGGCATGGTATCTGAGGAGTGAAGTTAGGAATATTTAGTAAGGTGAAAGAATATGGTTTTAAGATTAATGAGGATAATCCATAAATCTTCCACCAGTCCATGAACCATTCTGGAAGTGGGTCATCTTCTTCCATATCTTCGACTGGTATATGTTCATACCAAAAGGAGAACTGCACAGAATAAAACATATTAGTTACAAAATTTTGTAATCCCATACCTGTGTAGAATGCCTGTTCCTGTCGTTCTTCATCAAAGTTGTCACGATCAAGAAAATTGCAGAATCTTCTAAGAGTAATATGGCAACTGGTGATACAAGAACTGTCTTCTTCATCTCTTTCTATCCTGTAGGAAATACTTCCAATGTGTCTTAGATAGTCAAGAGCCTCTAAGGCCTCTTCATTCATTTCATCTTGAAGTGGATCTGTCCATTTGTATGGTATACCAATTCTCTGTCTAACTTCTTTGATTAGGATCCAGTTATCCTCATGATCTAACAAAATTTTCAGTAAATTGAAAGAAACCCATCCGGTTGATGTTTCAATTTCTACTTCTTTTGGATTTCTTCGAATAAAATTCAGGCATAAGGCATGCATTGAATGTTCTTCAAGAAATTCTCTGCTGAGCATGTCAACAAAGCTATTTTTATCACCTTTGACAAACTCGATATCAAAAGAGTACTGGTTGAGTTGCATTACCCAGCGCACCATAGCTGCGTCTTCAAACTCACACTTCTGAATAGAAAAATTCAGGGCTTGACAGTCTGTTCTTACTATAAAGTGTGTGTAAATGACAAAGTCTTTAAACTTGGAGATGCCAAGACATACTGCACGCAGTTCCTTTTTAAGGCTAGACCAGTTTAACTGGTGTTTAGCCCAAAGACTAGAGGAGTATTGACAAACCTCTAGTGCCTTTTTATTTGTGGGGTTTTCCTGACATAAAACTGCACCCCAGTCGGCATGGCTTGCATCTGTCATTATGATCTTTTTCCATTCTTCTATGATAGGTGAGAGGGGCTGTATATTTCTCACTCTTTCTTTAATTCTTCGGACTGCCTCAGTGCAATATTTATTCCAGGGAATAGGATTTTTCTATAGACGTTTATTTAGCAATTTCCTTTCTTGAGCACAATGTTTCAAGAACTTTAAAATGTAATTTAAACTGCCTAGGAATATTTGTAACTGATTTTTATCAGTTATCTCATCAGGAAAATGGTCAACAAAATTGAGACTCTTTTGTATCACACTGTAAGATCCATACTGAATATTGTATCCAAGAAAATCTATCATGGTTTTGAAAAGCTTCATCTTGGATGCAGAGAGGACTATTCCCATTTCTTTTACTCTTTGATAGAAGATATTTAGATGCTTGATATGTTCAGGAATGTTATAAGAATGAATCAAAAGATCATCTATATACTTCTTTAGAAATTCATCCATACCTTCAAAAGTTTCATCCATAATTCTTTGGAAGGCAGATGGAGCATTGATCAAGCCAAATGGCATAATATTCCATTCAAAGTGACCTTCAGGAATAGAGAAAGTTGTTTTCCATTCGTCTTCTTCTTTTATCCCAACCTACCAGAATCCTGACTTCAAATCAAACTTAGAGAATATTTTTGATTTAGAAATCTGTGCAAGAATGCTTGAAGGTTTGGGTAAAGGATATGCATCATAATCTAGAATGGAATTTAGGGGCTTATAGTTAACAACTAATCTTGGTTTTCCTCGAGCCTGTTCAGCATGATTATTTACATAAAATGCAAAGCAAGCTATAGGGCTCTTGCTTTTTCTGATTAATCCTTTTCTTAAGAGATCTTTGATTTCTGCTTTGCATGTCTTTAATTTCTCTTCATTTATAGCAACAGCTTTAGATCTTCTGAGCTTGCCATTAAAATTTTTCTTGAGTGGCAACTCTACTTCTTACTTCTTTATGTGCCAAAATGCATTCAGATCATCAGAGCAACATTCTCTGAATTTGACGGTAATATCTGCAATCTCTTTGGCATATTTTCCATTATTGAGAAGTTCTTCTGCTTTTAGAACTTCTTTCTTTACCTCCATTTTGGCTAAGAGGTGTTCCATCCTTTCAATCCTAGATATTCTACTTGGGGAATTAGGATTGATAAAAGGAAAGAAAATTTCTTTTTCATCCAAGCTAACAAAATAACCATACCTTCCTGATGCTCGGTCTAGCTTGGCGCCATGCTTCTCAAATTTTTTGAAGAAGGGAGTCCCAAGGTACATGGCACAGTCTATTCCTGGGACTATTGGACAGACAATGTGAACTCCAGTGTTTTCTGTCAAAAAGATATTTAATTCGGCTTCATGTTTTGTAGGAATGGCTCCACTGGCAGTTATTATCTTCAGACAAGCTGTAAGTCTCCTTAGATGGGCTGGAACAACTGTATCATTGACAATGTTTAGGCGAGATCCAATGTCCATCAAGACTTTCCAAAACTCTGTACAATTGCCAACTTGTACTTTTAGTTTGACACAGTACATTACATCTTGGTTTACATAGTGGCAACTCAAACCCGATCTTTCTACTTCAGACTCATCATCTAAATCTTTATTTTCAAGACCTGATTTAGCAATATAAGTCCAGTTTTCTTCTTTCTTGGAGGCTTTTGGTTTTGAATATGAAGTAGAAGCTTCATTCACATGAAGTAATTTGACAGAAAGATATCTGTGATTTTCTATGCATAGTATTTTATTTTATTTTACTTTTTTTCTCAATTCTTTAATAGCCATATGCATAGTAGGCAATGTATGCGGTAAATCCTCACCAAATTCTTCATTTTTGAACTGTCTTGTTAGTGCTTCTACAGAAAATAATGATGCAGGGGGAACGTAACCTCGTTTTGAAGATGAATTTGAAGTTTTCTTTGAAAGGTGATCTGTTAGCATAGATCTGTGCATTTCTTTTAGCTGCTGATCACTTGTTGCCATGATCTGAGTGAAAAGATTTATGCTAATCTCATTATCTTCACTTTTCATCATACTTATCATATTGCACTTGCAAACATCAGGATCACTACAGTCACAATCATTGCAATTAGTGCAATAGGGGTCTCTACAGTATTCTTATTCTTCTGAGGAAGAATCATCTGCAAAGTTCAAATCATTCTCTGATTCTGAATCAGAGGAAATTAACTCATCACAACTGCTTGGAAGGTTAAAGTAATTTACTTTACCTTTCTTATTCTTATACGCAATTTTCTTTTTAGAGAACTCTTTCTTCTTCTCAGGACATTTATTAGCAGTGTGTCCTTTTTTCTGGCAGTTGTAACAGATTACTTCTTTGGAAAACATTTCGGTTTTTCTGTATGGCTTCTACTTTCTGTGCTGAACGTCTTTTTTGTGGTGAAGTGGGGAATTCTTCGTGGAAAATATCTTTTTCTTTCTTCTCACCCCTTCAGAATTACCAGCTTTGCCCAAATGCCAATGTTTACATAGCTGCTGATAACCATGCGGCTTCTTTGGATTGGTGGCTGCTCGAGCAATCTTCATTTGAGAGCAAAGTTCGACAATTACTACTTTGACTGCTTGACGAATGATGCCAAATTTGTAGTCACCAATTTTACCTGGAAGTTTTGCTATAATTGCTGAAGATACCCAGTTAGGCAGGGAGGCAACGAAAATCTCCTTCCATTTTGGTTCAAGAATTAAATCAGGAGAAAGAGTGTGGAGACGATGCATATATTCATTAAAGTATTCATCAAAGTGCTGCATGTTGTGCAGTTTCATTGCAAGCAGAGTAATGACAGTTATATCATTGGTGATCTAAGGAAATCCAATGAAATTAACTGTAATGCCATAAATCAAACAACCTATCATATTATTTACAGGGAGAGTAGTGACGGGGTCCATGTATGTAGTGCCATATGCATTTAGAATGACTGATTGTTCCCACTGTGAAAGCAGAGTAGGAAATTTCAATGTCTCAGATTTAAGCCAAGAGTCTAATGTACCTTCAAAGCTAGCTATTATTCTTCTTGTAGCATTTATTGGACCAATGTCATCAGTAAGGTAAGTGCGATAACATACAAGCATAGAATGTAGTACATACATTACTTCGGCTTCGGTACAATTGTCAATATTCCATGAATAAGTGGAACTTGCTGACCAATCCTTATGATATTTGGATTTCATTAAATCACGCCGGTCAGGAGCAGGGTTCCAAGTAGAAGTCCAGGTAGATCTAGAGGTACTAGCATGGACTTTTTGGTCAATTTCAGAAGTCGCTATTTCTTCAGAAGGATTTAATTCTGAAATACCAAATTTTTCTTTATCCTGCTGAGAGAAATTATTTATGAAGCTTTCTAGCTCTTCAAGTTTAGGTGTATCATCTATCTTATTGACAATGGTAATTTCTGCATCTGATTTTGCCTCTTCTTCATCATGACTAGATGAAGAAAAGAACTTTGAAAAACTCCCTTTGAATTCTTTAGATTCTTCTTCTTCTTTCTTGGAACCAAGAGTGACTTTAGGGACCGACTTTGGAAGTGGTGTAAAGAAACTTGGATTAGCAAATAAAGACTATGGATGAGAAGAAGTGGGAGGAGGAAAGTTTATGATACTTGGAGTTTTGATTAAACTTTCCACAGAAGGAGAAATAGAATAAGGGACAGTAGTAACTGGATTGGAAAACAAGGTTGCAAATTATAGCTTTCAGTATTTGGCTTTTTCTTCAAAGTAGCTAAATCTGAAGAAACAGTTTTCACCTGTCCTTTTATCAAATCTAGATTGTTATTGACTCTAACAATCTCTCGTCCATGAGCAATTGCTACATCATGGATCTGCTTTTCTGTTTTTAAAGATAGCTTATCAAGACTCTGTGCTATAGTCTGACCATTTTCAGCCAAGGTCTTCACATGCTCATTTAAATACATATTATTGTAATCTTGCTTTTACAAAATTCTATCCAGAAGAGCTTTCATTTCACTATTTTCTTTTTCTAAATTATCAAATTTAGCTCTAGCAAATCTTTCTAAGTTGGATAAAGCAAGATTAGTCCAATTGGAGGCGGCTATCATTTATTTGACTGAAGAATTCAGATCATCTGGATGGGAAGGCAAAAGTTTATACAGTTTCCCATCTTGTCCTCTAATGACCATATTTTTCCAAGGAGGAAAATCATTGTCTGTCTCAAAAATATTTCCATCAAGGAGTTCCCATTTATGCTTTGCAGGGGTTCCTGATCCTTTCATGTTGATTCTAAGATTAGAACAAACTGCTCTTATTAATTCTTCTCCCTTTTATCTGATATAAACCAAATTTCTAGGGGTGTTTGGTTTACTCATCATTTTCTGAACTTTTGGATCAAACTCTGGAATCTTTAGAGGAGAAGGAATTATTACAACATTTTCAACCATTTTTTTATCAACAAAATTTTCTGGATCTCTCAATCTTTTCTGTTTTGCTTGATTTCTGAAGGATTTCATCAAGACATCTTTAACTTGATTAATTGAAGGATAATACCATTCATAGAATGATATCCACGCATTATTAATAGTCATCCAGGCTTTCCATGACTCACTATTTTGTTCATTAAATTTCTTGGGATCCTTTTTCTCTTGGAGCAACATTTCTTGCATATAAAGATGCTCTTTTTCATGAGTAAAAATATCCCAATGGAACATTTTCTTTTTCCAGGGATCAACTGGATCATAAGGGCCAATTCCTTTAAAGATTTTCAGGAAAGAGAGGATCTCTTCATCAGACGAAATTTCTACAGACTTCGGAATTTTTTCTATAGGATTTCTTCTATAGTCTGGAATTTGAAAAGAATGAACAAAACCTAAACCAGAGGTAGAGGTTTGGCTGACTGACTGAACAAACATTTCTTCGTAAGGATTGAAGAATGTAACTTTAGTGTAACTCTTATCAGAACAAACTGAGTCTTCGGCTGGTATAAACTTAATCATATTGATATGAAAGTCTTGAGATGACTTTCCATGAGGGTTAGGAGGATCATTTGAAAATTGAAAATATGTCTTGGAATAGTGAGGATGATCACAAACCGAAGATAAGGCATTCTGAGAAGAAGAAGGATTGCTGAACAAGTTTTTTAAAGCTTCAAAAACAGCAGGGTCAATGACGATCTGCTGAGGATTTTGTACAGAAGAAATGATATTTGAAGGATTTGTATTTACAGTAGGTACAAAAGTTACAATAGTGTCAGAAGGATTTGATCTGGGAAATCTTGTGACAACTTTGTCATCCATTTCGGTTATTACAGATTGAGCTGCATGTACTGTCTTTCTTGCAGGCTTTTTCCACTTAGTAACCCAATCATCTGGAGGACACAGACATTTTCTTGAAACAAATACTGGGGCAAATGGGTTACAGGATGAATCTTATTGAATAAGAGTAACTTTTCCATCATCTTTGTCTGGAGTATGCAAAACTGCAGGAATAATAGTATTGTAGAACTGAATACAAGTGATATAGAATATAGCTAGATTTTTGGATTTAGACTTAAAATTCTCATAACCTTGTGTCTGTATACCCAGAGTCAAACACTGTAGAATATTTACATCATCAAGTGCAACAGAAAAATCTGGAAAAACATTATATTGTACAGGGCCATCAGACAAACTTGTTTCAATCCCACCTATCAAGGCTTGTGTAAAGGATGACCATCTATTATCAAAGAGGGCTGAGAAAACATAGGCTTTTTGGCCTTTTCGATGGAGTGCATTTAAACCGACTCTCACCATCCCGAGATGGGCATACTGATAACCTGCTATGCGGGATGCTTGAATATGGCGAATTTCAAACATGGGAATTGTCATCATAGTATTGAGATTTAACTCAGTCTTTATGGATTTTTCTTTAATCTTTATTTGAATGTACGCGCGGAGATTAAAAGGAGTTAATCCGCGGTAAACCTCAGAAGGAGATACTGGAGGAAGTCTCCAGTTAACAGAAGGATTTGATTCTTCCTTTTCTATGAGAGCGGAATTTGCAAGGGTTTCTTCTTTAGAACAAATATTTAAACCACTATGCAATTCGTCTTCATTTTGGATTGTTTCTAAATGTTTAGAACCAAATCTTCCCATAAAAGTAGAGGAAATAGTACTTGCAGAATCCATTAAGGAATATAAAGAGAAATACCCGTAAAATAGTTTCTCAAACTCGAGTATTGCTTGTTGATTTCTGTGAAGAAATTGCGGCTTTTAACTACGAAAAAATCGCAGCTTCCTCGATGCTAGATCTACGTCGGATGCTACCCTTCAACGCCTTCAGCGGCTCCACACGGGCATTAAGCACTATTCACGGCCTCAACAAAACTAGTGATCCACTCAGACGATATGTTACCCATAGTTTTCCACTCAAATAATATCTTACCAACAGAATACCATTAATATAACAACTCGGCTCTGATATCATTAACAAAAGATCAACAATCACAGATGCGAAATAGATGAAAATAGCCCGAGGCTTTGATTTATATTATCAGAAATAGGATTCAAATATAAGAGCTGTTATTTTTACAAATCTCCAACACCTATGTAAAATGAGAGATGTGCTCTTCCCAAGTAGCATTGTATACTAGTATATCATCCAAATAGACAGTAACAAATGAATCTATACAAGAGTGTAGTACATAATTTATTAATATCATAAACATAGTTGGTGCATTGCATAAGCCAAATGGCATGACTAACCACTCATACAAACTTTGTCTGGTTTTGAAGGCAGTCTTCCAAGTATCTTCTTCTTTGACTCGAACCTCCTAATATCCAACCTTTAAGTCTAGCTTGGTGAAATTATTGTTCTTGCTGCAAATGATCCAACAACTCATCTATCCTGTGTAGGGTGTACCTGTTCTTGAGTGTGATTTTTTTTCAACGCCCTGAAATCTATACACATCTTCCAAGTCCCATATTTCTTTGGCATAATGATTATGGGTGACACACATCATGATGTACTCGGTTGAATAACATCGTGTTCTAACAGCTAGTGCAATTGTTTCTACAACTCACTTGCTTCTATAACAAACTACTTGTACAACCCAATGTTTGTCAATAGATGGATCTCGTGCTCCACTTCCCTCTTAGGTGGTAACCCTTTAGGCTCTTGGAACACATCCCTTTATTCCTATAGAAACTCTTCCCATTGTTGCTTTTGTTTCTTAGTAAAAATTTCGAGAGATTCCTTACCTCTTACTGACTCTTCTACGAATTTATTTTCTCTTCAAAACAATAAAACATACTTTGTGCTGGAACTGATCTATTTCTTGGCATGGCTGGAACTTATTAGTGAATTTTTTGACATTCCTTTATGTGTATTGATGGTGAATGGTATTCCATCCTTGACAAACTGATACTAGTTGGCTCTCAACATGAATATTACATCTTACATGTACATTTATGGACTCTCAAACACGACTCCACAGACATCTAGGGGAACCACATCTAGTTCTACTTCATCAATAATATCAACATTGATGGAAAATTTAATTTTCCATTATTTTTTTTTACCTTCAACTTTGCCTATTTATTTACCCATCCTAGTGGATATGGGTTTGGATGATCACGAACTTCTAACCCCAACTTCTTGACCAAATCTACTGCCATGAGATTTTATTGTGATTCTAAGTCAAACAGAGCATCAATCTTTATCTTCTTAACCTGTGTCTTTATATGGAATAGTTTGGTCATTTATTTCTCTTCCTTTTGTTGAAGGCTACTCAAGTTCACCTCCTTTTGTACCTATGTACATACAATCTTCTCATCCATGTCTGAGTGACATTCAACTTGGTTGCTTGAATCAATGGCCAAGAGATTCTTCTTCTTATTGTCTTTCATTTTGTTCTTTAGGTTTAGATATGGATGTTGTTACCTCTGCTACAAGCTTCAGCGGTTGAAGGTCAATTTTCAGGACTGATGGTTGGTTGTGCCGCGAAAGGTGCCCGCATCAGTCATTCTGTTCTTCCTCCTGTGGTCTCTTCGCACGTTCTTAACCTCCCGTTGTCCCTATTTTCATTCAAAATCATTTGTAAACCTTGAATTCCCGTGCTTCCTCTGTTTTTCCCTATGCGATGCGATAAGATCGCATATCACACCCATGCCCGCTGCCTCAATATGTTCTCTTGACTTCTTCCGATGCGATGTTGCGATGCGATCTAATCGCTATCACAAATCACATCCGCGACATGTTGCCTCCGATACACCCTGTGTCCTCTGCTGATTGCGATATGCGATCCGATCGCAAATCGCAAATCACACCCATATTGTGTTAAAGCTCCTATTGCCTTTGTCTTCCACAGATTCGATATCACGATCTCTCCTCCACCGTCCATTTCTTTAATCTAATGGCTTATATCCAAATTTCACCTTCCCATCGCCTTCCGAGAGCAGATCTTGGCTATTCTTCTTGCCATCCGACGGCCAGTGTTTTGTCTCGGTCCCTGTTCGTTTTCAAAGTGTTTCCAGAGTATTCATCAGTGTTTTGGGGACAATTTTGGGTGCGCGAAGAAGAGAATTATGATCCAGTTACCACAATTAAGGAATGGCATGTTCAAGGACAAGAAATGACATCCTCGATTAGTTCAACTATACCACAATTATGGAAGTTTATCCAGTCAACCTTCCACCCGTTCAAGGTGTACACCAGAGTACAGACATAACCATTTGTTCATTAAAGTGTTCAGATTGTAGCAGGAAGCCCATATCTAAATGTAAAAGTGGTTGGTGATCCATTAAGACATCTCCACGCGTAGCCTAACAGAGATTTTTGTAAAACAAACTCTATATATACCCAGAAAACAGATGTAATCGATGATGAGTGTTAGATGAGAGTTAGTATGTTGTAAGGCTCAACTTCTGGAGACTGTAACTGTTATGCAACCTGCAGCGTTTGATCTCCATTTCCAACTAATACAAGTTTCTTTTGTTGTCATTTGCTCACTTTCCACTTCTTCTTCTATGTTCCAGGCTGTGCTTGTTTTGCATTAATTCATGTGCTCTGAATGTTTAGCACTAGAGGGGCTGTCATCCCACCTCTGTGTTAGGATTTAGAATGTATCATTGAATTTGTATGCAAGTTTCTATTGTTTAATGCCAGAGAGCTGTCATCCTGTGTATGCATTAGATAATATATTTACAGACGCCTTTACTGGTTGCAACCGGCCATCACATGGTCTTGTGCATCTGCTAGTGTGGTCAGTATTCTCCATTTCCACTAACTCCTCAAACTATGAGTAATTGGTGGTTAAAAGCCTTGTAGTCTGGGGGTGTTAACCCATGTCTGGGGTCAATCATAGTAGGAGTGGTTTTTTGGCTTGAGTATGCAGCATTTCTTTCATTCATCCACCATTTATCCAACTTTTTGTTGAGATTTTTGTAATGTTCCCGAGCATCACTGATATACAACCTAGGTGAGTTTCTTGGGGTGATAACATTAATTGGCACCATTGCCGGGGAGACGAGAATCGAAGCTCAGCTTCCCTGGGAGAACGACACAGTTCCAGATTTTGATGATAGACAGAGTCTGGGCACATATTTTGGTTGTAATCATCTATCTAGCAACTCCACATTGAAGTTTTGGCTCAGTTTGTGAGACATACTCGAAGAAATCCTCAGAAAGCTCCAGCTGAACCAGTACCTTAACCTATAAGGACTGCTAAACCAAAGAGAGCTTCACACAAAGGGGCATCAGGATCAGGTAAGCCTAAGAAATCTAATTCATCTCTGAAAGATAGAATTGTAGCTGAAGAATTACAGTTCGAAGACTTAGATCTCAGCGTTGTTAATAAGGATATTCTTTCAAAGATTAATTCAACCCCTTGTACAGTTCGTTCCCCTTTGAATCTCAGTCCAAAGAAAGCTTCCCATTATGTCCATAACATCCCAGTATTCCCTACCATCCAATTCGCTAGTATTCTTCCACATACTCCAATTATGGTAGGACAACAAGCACCTACGAGGATAGAAAGAATTGTAGCTGCTAGATACGGATCTTGGGTCTTGCCTGTCCCATTAAATCCGATGCCTATGGGAGAATATCTGAAATATATGCCTAAATTTACTGGTACAGTGGGAGTAATAGCAGAAGAACACTTTGAAGCTTTTTACAGTTACGCTGATAATTTAGATGTAAGTGAAAATAATGTGTGGATGAGAGTTTTTGTTCAGAGCCTTGATGGAGAGGCTAGGAAGTGGTTTAGAGAATTACCCCAGAGATCCATAATAGATATAGAAGCATTAGATGATGCATTTTTGAAGCATTGGGGAGATAAAAAGGACTTGTTGTATTATCATACTGAGTTTGGAAATTTGAAAAGAGAAAAGGGTGAGTCTTTGCCTGACTTTAATAAAAGATTTAATAGGATGTATAGTAAAATACCAGCTGAGGTAAAGCTTACTCCCACAACTACCAAACTCACATATGCCAATGCTTTTGACTCTGATTTCTACTTGTTGTTGAGGGAAAGAAGATGTGCCACTCTGGCTGATATGCAAGCTGCAGCCCTAGAAGTGGAATCAAATATTATGGCAGCATACAAGCTAAAGAGTCAAACTGACAGAAGAAGGCAGAGAGGCGAGGCTTCTTCTACCTCTGCCTCAACTTCAAAACCTAAATTAGATAAAATGACCAAGATGATAGAGTCATTGGCTGTTGAAATTTCTAAGCTAAACTTTGAGCAGAATTCAAGGAAAACAAGGCAGCAAAACACATTTGCTCCAAGAAATCAGAATCCTTTCAGAAGAGCAAATGAGCAGTTGCAAATAATGCAAAGGGGTGAAGAAACAAAAGAAGATCATAAAGTTAAAGTGCCCTTTCAAAATATAGTCATGGAGGACGAACAATTTGAAGAAGATGAGGATGAAATTCACTGCAGGGAAGATAAAGGCAGTGTTGCATTTTTGACATTAGCTGAATATAAAGAATCATTGCTACAAGAGCAAAATAGTCAAGAATGGGACAGAGGAGCTATTTTACAAACTGGTGAGCAGCAGCAGAGATATAACCTCAGGTCCAATGTAAATAATATCAAAGAAAATCCTGCTCAGAAAGCTGCTATCCAAACAGAATCCCGAAATATAAAGCAGAGAAGACCAGCAGCTGATCCAGTCATCCTCAAAGCTCCAGTTCAAGAGGTAAAAAGTTTTGATAAGCCATCCTCTTCTTTCAACTTTGAGTTAGAGGTTCAGAAATTGAAAATATCTATGCCTCTGGTTGAGTTGATGAAGAGTGAGTTATTTAGAAAGCCTATCCTTGAGGCCCTTGAGATAGAAACCAAACCAACCTCCACTGACTCTGTCAATTTGCAAGATGACAAACCTGCCATTGTGCTCAGTCCCATGATTGAACCTGCTGATAATAATTCTCCATCTTTTTATGTCCCATTGACCATTCATGACAAAATCCTCCACAATTTCCTGCTAGACACAGGGGCCAGCCATAATCTAATGCCTAAAGCTATCATGGAAGAGTTAGGCCTTGATATCACTGGACCCTATCATGATTTATTTTCCTTTGATTCAAATAAGGTGAAATGCCTTGGATTGATTAAAGATATGGCTATTACCCTAACCCAACTGCCCATGAAAATCTTGATGATGGACATTGTGGTAGCAGATGTGCCTCCCAAATTGGGCATGCTATTGTCTAGAGGATGGATTAAGAGTTTAGGTGGGACATTACAGAATGATCTATCTTATGCCACTGTCCCAGTTTTTGGAGGAGAAAGCAGGAGATTATACAGAGAATCACAACTGGCATATATCATCAGTAATGAGAAGAATCCTACAAATCATCCCATCTATGCAATGGACACTGATTTTGGAGCATGCATTCTCCAAATAGAAGAATCTCAGAAGGCCGAGATGCTGCTCAGGAAACCAATTCTTAAGGCCGATAAAGAGCAAGGAAGTTAGGTTTGGGAGATGTTCTTTGATAGAGCCTGTTCTAGGGAGACAACAGGAGCAGGGGTAGTGCTAGTATCTCCTCAACAAGAAAGCATTCAACTATCTTTTAAGCTGGTTTTTCAAGTGACCAACAATATAGCAGAATATGAGGCACTGCTGTTGGGCCTTAATGCAACAAAAGACAGAGGAATCAAGAATATGAAGGTGTTTGGAGATGCTAATCTGATAATCCAGCAAGTAAATAAAACATTTCAAGCAAAGCACCCAAGGTTGAAAGCATACAAAGATGAGGTATGGAGAATCAAAGATTCTTTTGATTCTTTTTGTATTTCATATATTCCTATAGCCCAAAATCAGCTTGTTGATTCCCTTGTTGTATCTACTAGTCTATTTATCTCTCCAATGCCTCCCAGACTAATTTATGAAGTGGAAATAAAGCATAGACCATCCTTGCCTGACAATGTCTTGCATTGGAAAGTTTTTGATGATGATGATGAGTTGAATAGGTTCTTGCAAGTCATTGATGAATTTTCTGAAATGCAAATTAACCAAGAAAATGAAGCCTTGGAAGAAAACCCCCAGTCCCAACTCAGAAATAAAATTGGTAAAGACAACATAGTCCAGCTTCCTAGTACTCATATTCCCAAAGGTCTAATTCCTCTTGAGAGACTATTTGACCAGAATGATGTGCCTTACAAAGCTTCCCAAAAGAAGATCGATCTGTAGTTTGTAAGCATGATATAGGAATTCCAGGTTAGCTCAAATATATAAATCTGTCCACTCATTTGTCGGCTGATCAAAGTGCTGAATACTGCAGTTTAGTGAGGTAATTTGCTGATGTGTTTGCCTGGGAATATAGTGACTTGAAAACATATGACAAGAATATAATTCAGCACAAAATCCCTCTAGAAAAAGATATTGTTCCTTTCAAACAGAAGCTGAGACCAATAAATCCAATACTCCCTTTGATTGAAAAAGAAATTAAGAAGTTGCTGGCTGCTAAGATCATAGTGCCTCTCAGGTATTCTAAATGGGTGGTTAGTTTGGTAGTGGTAAGAAAGAAGAGTGGATAAATCAGACTGTGTGTCGATTTCAGAAATTTGAACAAATGCTCAAAGAAAGATAATTACCCCTTACCAAAGATGGAGCATTTGATGCAAAAGGTCTCAGGAGCCCAAGTAATATCTTTCATAGATGGGTTTTCAGGCTTTAATCAAATTGTTGTGCACCCAGATGATGAAGAAAAGACTGCATTTACCACTCCTTGGGGCACTTTCATGTATGCCAAAATGCCATTTGGATTGATGAATGCTGGAGCTACCTTTCAGAGAGCTATAGATATAGCATTTGTGGGAGAGAAGGACAAATTTGTGCTTATCTACCTTGATGATATAACTGTTTATTCCAGTAGCCATCATGATCATTTACATCATTTGAAAAAGTGTTTTTGAAGTGCAGGAGGTTTGGAATTTCAGTTAATCCCAAAAAATCTCAATTTGCTTTGGAAGAAGGCAGGCTCTTGGGACATATTGTGTCTGCTGCAGGTGTTTGCAATGACCCAGAAAGAGTCAAGGAAATTCAGGCTTTGACTGTCCCTAGATCAAAGAAGGATATCTAGTCCTTTCTGGGCAAGATAAATTTTGTAAGGAGGTTTATTCCAAATTTTGCTGAGCTGGTAAAGCATGTGACCTCCGTGTTGAAAAAAGGAGCAGAGGTAAAATGGACTGAAACAGCAAGAAAATCATTTGATTTCATCAAGAAGGCTATAATGGAAGCTCCCACGTTAATAAGTCCTGACTACAATAAGGAGTTTAATCTGTTTTCATTTGCCTCTGAAGACACCATTGCAGCTGTTATATTGCAGCAGGATGAAGAAAGTTCAGAACATCCAGTAGCATTTTTCAGCAAGAATTTGAGGGATGCTGAACTGAGATATGATATTATGGAAAAACAGGCATATGCTCTTATTAAATCCTTAAAAGCTTTCAGAGTTTATATCCTTCATTCGAAAATAATTGCATATGTGCCTTCTGCTGCAATTAAAGATGTCCTAACTCAACCCGATGCTAATGGAAGGAGGGAAAAATGGATGGCTAAAATGATAGAATTTAATATAGAGCTGAAGCCCACCAAGTTGGTCAGAGGGCAGGGTCTTGCCAAGTTATTAGCAGAAGAAAATTGTAGGTCTTTGGACATTGATTTCTTGTGCACAATTGCAGAAAATGGTCAAGTAAAAGAAGAGGAAAATGCCGCTAAAAAAGAGAGAAAACAGTCAGTGGCCGAGAATATAACTTCATGTGATTGGTATGCCGAAATAACTAATTTCTTGTTGAAGCTAGAAATCCCTTCAGAATTAAGTGCAAGTCAAGCCAGAACTTTAAAACTTAGAGCAGCAAAGTATTGTATCATGGAAAGTCTACTCTACTGGAGGGATCCATCTGGGATATTTTTAAGGTGTCTGGACGGAGAACAGTCAAAATAAGTTATGCAGCAATTTCATTCCAGCATGTGTGGGGGGCACCAATATTGGAAGACTACAACCCACAAAATTCTTAGAGCTGGGTACTACTGGCCCACTTTATTTTCTGATGTATTTGTTTTTGTTAAGTCTTGTGACAGGTGCCAAAGATTTGAAGGAAAATAACAGCTGAAATCGCTGCCTCTAAAACTGATAATTGCAAAAGGACCTTTTCAGTAGTGGGGCTTGGATTTTATTCGAGAGATTAATCCACATTCCAGTAGCCAGCATAGGTGGATATTAGTAGCCACAGATTACTTCACTAAGTGGATTGAAGCAATCCCTACAAGGAAGGTTGATCACCATGTAGTCATGAATTTTTTAACAGAAAATAACTTCACCAGATTTGGATGTCCGCATAAACTAATCACAGATAATGCTGCCACCTTCAGAGCAAAGGAGTTGGTGGAAATGTGTGATTCAATGGGCATTAAACTTGTTCATTCCACCTCATATTATCGACAAGGAAATGGTCTAGTAGAATCCTCTAACAAAAGCCTGATTAGGATAATTAAAAAGTTGTTAGAGGACAATAAAAAGAATTGGGATTCAAAGCTCAAGTATACACTGTGGGCTGACAGAGTGACTATCAAGAGATCCACAGGGAGTTCTCCATTCAAGCTGGTATATGGCACTGAGGTTGTATTCCCAATTCAGTTAACTCTCCCTGTGGTAAAATTCCTTCAAATAGAGCAGGATGAAGAAGAAGACAGGGCAAAGAGAATCAATGATTTAACAGAATTACATCAGGTTAGAGAACAGCTGGTTGAACAGGCTACAACACATCAAAAAAGGATCAAGGAAGCCTTTGACAAGAAGGCAAAAGGAAATAACTTTCAGGTTGGTGATTTGGTGTTGAAATGGGATGCACTGAAGGAGAAGAAAGGCAATCATGGGAAATTTGATGCTTTCTGGACAGGGCCTTTCACCATTTCACAGGTTCAAGGGAACAACACCTTTATACTGAAAAGTATGGGAGGTGAAGCATTCTTTGATGGACCAGTTAATGGGCAGTTTTTGAAAATTTATATTGCTTAAGGTCTTTGGCCTTAAATGTTGTAAATATTTCATTGTTATTAGTTTTGTACAAGCAAAGTAGACTCCATGCCCAATGGAACACTAGAAATTTTGATTAATGTGTCTTCGGCTGGAAAGGCAGTGGTCTGCAGGTTCTTGAGACCTCACAGGGAGGATCTCATCCCCAAAAGGAGCCAGTGTTAGCTCTGCTACAAGCTTCAGCGGTTGAAGGTCAATTTTCAGGATTGATGGTTGGTTGTGCTGCGAAAGGTGCCCGCAACAGTCATTCTGT
Organism: Pinus taeda; assembly: GCA_000404065.3. Taxonomy (NCBI): domain Eukaryota; kingdom Viridiplantae; phylum Streptophyta; class Pinopsida; order Pinales; family Pinaceae; genus Pinus; species Pinus taeda. The sequence goes on from APFE030112984.1 coordinate 44,034, forward strand.
TCTTCCTCCTGTGGTCTCTTCACACCTTCTTAACCTCTCGTTGTCCCTATTTTCATTCGAGATCCTTTGTAAACCTTGAATTCCCGTGCTACCTCTGTTTTTCCCTATGCGATGCGATAAGATCGCATATCGCACCCGTGCCTGCTGCCTCAATATGTTCTCTTGACTTCTTCCGACGCGATGTTGCGATGCGATCTAATCGCTATTGCAAATCACATCCGTGACATGTTGCCTCCGATACACCCTGTGTCCTCTGCCGATTGCGATATGCAATATGCGATCTGATCGCAAATCGCAAATCGCAAATCACACCCATATTGTGTTGAAGCTCTTATTGCCTTTGTCTTCCGCCGATTCGATATCGTGATCTCTCCTCCACCATCCATTTCTTTAATCTAACAGCTTATATTCAAATTGCGCCTTCCAATCGCCTCCTGAGAGCAGATCTTGGCTATTCTTCTTGCCATCCAACGACCAGTGTTTTGCCTCGGTCCCTGTTCGTTTTCAAAATGTTTCCAGAGTATTCATCAGTGTTTTGGGGCCAATTTTTGGTGCGCGAAGAAGTGAATTATGAACCAGCTACCACAATTAAGGAATGGCATGGTCAAGGACAATAAACAACATCCTCGAGCAGTTCAACTATATGGCAGTTATGGAAGTTTATCCAGTCAACCTTCCACCGGTTCAAGGTGTACACCAAAGTACATACAGAACCATTTGTTCATTAAAGTGTTCATATTGTAGCAGGAAGCCCATATCTAAATGTAAAAGTGGTTCATGATCCATTAAGGCATCTCCACGTGTAGCCTAGCAGAGATTTTTGTAAAACAAACTCTATATATACCCAGAAAATAGATGTAATCGATGATGAGTGTTAGATGAGAGTTAGTATGTTGTAAAGCTCAACTTCTGGAGACTGTAACTGTTATGCAACCTGCAATGTCTGGTCTTCATTTCCAACTAATACAAGCTTCTTTTGTTGTCATTTTCTCACTTTCCACTTCTTCTTCTATGTTCCAGGCTATGCCTATTTTGCATTAATCCATGTTCTCTGAATGTTGAGCATTAGAGGGGCTGTTATCCCACCTCCGTGTTAGGATTTAGCATGTATCATTGAATTTGTATGCAGGTTTCAATTGTTTAATGCCAGAGAGCTATCATCCTGTCTATGCATTAGATAATATATTTATAGACCTCTTTACTGGTTGCAACCAACCATCACATGGTCTTGTGCATCTGTTGGTGTGGTCAGTATTCTCCATTTCCACTAAATCCTCAAACTGTGGGTAATTGGTGGTTAAAAGCCTTGTAGTCTGGGGGTGTTCACCCATGTCTGGGGTCAATCATAGTAGGAGTGGTTATCTGGCTTGAGTATGCAGTATTTCTTTCATTCATCCACCATTTATCCAACTTTTTGTTGAGATTTTTGTAATGTTCCCGAGAATCACTGATATACAACCTAGGTGAGTTTCTTGGGGTGATAACAGATGCAACTTCCAACACTTCTCCTCTGTATGGAAATAAATGTTGTAGTGGTTGTTGGGATATTCACACTAATGTGTTGTGGCTATCATATTTTTATATTCCCCCACATTCTCTTCTACCCCTCCATAGAAGCATATTGTTTCTCCTTCTGCTTTGATCCACTTGATTTCACTTTCTTTAGGCCTATGTTCTCTAGGTATTGTGGCTATACACAAGGCTCGTCCACTAATTTGGACTTGAATAAAATCACTTTCTCCCATAGATGGAGGTGTAGATCCCCCAAATACTTGAGGAGTACGTTTGGATTCTTTAGGAAGATACCAAGCATTATGGCCCTCTTTTTAAACTTTGTGGTGTACTCCTACATGCTTTGCCTTAGATCTTTCCTGAAGTAGTGCCACCATATCCACTAGTCCTCTACATACCCAAGAGGGTAAAAATTTGACTTAAATCCTCCCACATAGTCACTGGAAGCTGTCCCTCTGAACTTAGTGTTTGTGTCCAGGGAAAATTTTAAGAACCCTCCCTAAAATTTATATGTATAATAAATGGGCAAATCTCCATGGTATATAGGAAAAATGGAAGGCGATTTTATCAATAATATAATATGTATATATAATTTTTTGGCGAATCTCTCAACGGGCATGGCGAATATTTAACTCAATTATAAAATCATGTAAGATCTTGGCGAGTCTTTCACTAAATAATAAAACTTTGTAGAGTCCTAGTGAATCTTAGCATTGTGAACTCTTAGAGAATTTTTTGAAAAAGTATAAAACCATATATGACAAGAGCCACATGGTGGCAATATCACTGTTTTTTTTTTTCAGATTTCCACGACATGGAACTTGTTTATAAAATTATAAAAATGCCAGCAAAGTCCCTTACAATATGCAGGTAAGCTAATAACAGAGTCTGATACCTCTACTATGCTTGTCTTCGTTCAAGTGCCATAGCTGCTATACTTAACACTGTGAATCACAACTCTCTCAAAACTCAACTCTAGTGTAATTAAAACCTTTGGAAATTGAATCTGACAACTCTATAAAAAGGATTAGTGAAATAGAAGATTTTGTGAATGAGCCCACTAACTATTACTGCTAAACAATCAATCTAGACTATGAAGTCTTCCATCTTGATCAGAATCGTGCTCATGATCAAGGGAGCGCGACCACCTGGCCTGACATAATGGCCATCATAGCTTCCAATAATCAACAACCACCTTGCAATGACATCCTAGCTCATGTCTCATGAATTTTATTCATCAATCTTAACTGATATAAATATTATAAAGATAATATTAGAATCCTCTCCAGATTCACTGTTAATACAAGGGTAAGGGAAAGTTTCTAGCTCAAGGCACTAGCCAATACCAACTTTGGTATTTGTGACCCCTTTGTGGGGATGCACCTACCCTGCCCCGTTGGGTTTCTGCCTTGTAACATAGTTCAAGGATCACAAGAATTTCCAATCTTCCTACTCCATTAGACACACTTTATATGCTATACATAGTGAATGGAAAAGAAGCATTATAGAACACACAATTTCACAGAAGGAAGAAAAATCTTAGCCAATCAGTATCAAAATATTAACCACTGATTAATAAAGAATAACAAGTAGTGTAATGAATTGTTCCGAGTTATTTATTTACAAGCTGTAAAGACTGTAGTGGAATGGAAAATATTACTTAGGCAACCCTTCAATGTTTTCTACTAATATGTCTATGCATGTACATATGAAATTAAGAGCATTGTTGAATACAAAGTTTCCTTTTCTCTTGCCT